>CM038669.1:655985274-656215274 GCA_021605145.1 Aegilops bicornis | reverse complement strand
CCCTTTCCCCTCCCCTCTCCTTTCCAACCGACCCTATTGTCGAGAGGTTAAATTTAGTTGAAAGAGAAAACGAGTAGTTGAAAGAAAAATTGAAAAGAATTGAGGGGGAGAAGATGGAAATGGAGTTGCATGTTGCCGATGTAAATGGATGATCACAAGATCAAGATGGAGAAAATGCGCTTGAAGATTAGAAAGATTAGAAAATATGCCATCGATAGTGAGGCTTGGTATCATTATGCTGTTGGATCAATTGTTACCTTAGTTGCGATCTTGATCGCATTTGTTGTTGCATTTAAATGCTTTAGCTAGAGAGTTATTTGTTTGTTGCATTTAAGTGTTGTATGAACTTGTATTAATTTGGTCTATTCGGTGTTGTGTAATGAAGATGAGCGGCAATGGATGTCACGATGACCGATGCTCTCCCAGTTCGTTGAGGGTGTGCATACTTTTACGCTTATGGTGAGGCAAACAAGCGGGCGGATGGTTTTATGCCTTGTCCATGTGCTAGCTGTAAGAATGGTCGCAATTACTCTACGTCAAGAACCATTCACGTCCACCTGTTTGAGTCCGGTTTCATGCCCCACTATAATGTTTGGACCAAGCATGGAGAAAGAGGGGTTATGATGGAAGACAATGAAGAAGAAGAGGACGACGACAACTATCCAAGCCATGGGTTCCCTGAATACAATGATACAACAATGGGGAAGAAGCTGAGCGTGTCTGCGGAAGAAGCTGGGCGGCAATGCGGAAGAAGCTGAAGAAGAGGCATCGAATGAGCCCGTTGATGATCTAGGTCGGGCCATTGCCGATGCAAAGAAAGCTACGCAAGTGATTTGGAGAAGAAGAATTTACAAGCATGTTAGAGGATCACAAAAATTGTTGTACCCGAATTGCGTAGGTGACAAGAAAAAGCTGGGCACCACACTGGAATTGCTGCAATGGAAGGCGAAGAATGGTGTATCGACAAGGGATTTGGAAAGTTCTTTGGTAATGATAAAGGATATGCTTCCAAAGGACAACGAATTGCCCGAGAGTACGTCTGAAGCAAGAAGGCTATCTGCCCTCTAGGGTTAGAGGTGCGTAAGATACATGCATGCCCTAATGATTGCATCCTCTACCGCGGTGAGTACGAGGACTTGAATGCTTGCCGGTATGTGGTGCATTGCGCTATAAGATCAGCCGCGATGAGCATGGTGATGTCGAGGCGGCGCCCGGAAGAAGATTCCTGCCAAGGTGATGTGGTATTCTCCTATAATACCACGGTTGAAACGTTGTTCCAAAACAAAGAGCATGCCAAAGCGTCACGATGGCATGAAGAAGACCGTAAGAAAGGCGGAAAGTTGAGAGTACCGGTGACGTGTCGCGGTGGAGAAAAATCGAAAGAAAATGCAGGAAGGAGTTTGCGAGATGACGCAAAGGCGTATGGTTTGGTCTAAGCGCAGATGGCATTAATCCTTTTGGGGAAGCGAGCAGCAACCATAGCACTTTGGCCTGTGACTCTATGTTTGTATAACCTTCCTCCTTGGTTGTGCATGAAGCGGAAGTTCATTATGATGCCAGTGCTCATCCAAGGCCCTAAGCAACCCGGCAACGACATTGATGTGTACCTAAGGCCATTAGTTGAAGAACTCTTACAAGTGTGGAATGGAACAGGTGTGCGTGTGTGGGATGAGCACATGGGGAAGAATTTGACCTAAAAGGCGTTGCTGTTACGTGACCATCAATGATTGGCCTGCTCTCAATAACCTTTCAGGACAGACAAACAAGGGATACCGCGGATGCACACACTGTTTGGATGATACCGACAATATATATTTGAATAGTTGTATGAAGAATGTGTACCTAGGACATCATTGATTTCTTCCGAGCAGGCATCCCGTAAGAAAGAAAGGCAAGCATTTCAAAGGTGAGGCGGATCACCGGACGAAGCCTCATACCGCGTCTTGGTGCTGATGTACATGATATGGTCAAGGATTTGAAGGTGATATTTGGAAAGGGTCTGGCGGACAACCTGTTCCAAAGGACGCCGACGGACGCGCACCCATGTGGAAGAAGAAATCTATATTTTGGGACCTGCCATATTGGAAAGACCTAGAGGTCCGCTCCAATCGACGTGATGCACGTGACGAAGAATCTTTGCGTGACCCTGCTTGGCTTCTTGGGCGTGTATGGGAAGACAAAAGATACACACGAGGCACGGAGGACCAGCAACGTATGCACGGAGAAGGCGGCATATATCGAGGTCATGCAAGCTACGCTCTTACCAAAGAAGAGAAGGAAATCTTCTTTGAATGCCTTTCGATATTAAGGTACCGTCTGGCTATAAATCGAATATAAAGGGAATAATAAACATGGCAGAGAAAAGTTCCGAACCTAAAGTCTCATGACTGCCGCGTGATTATGACGCATAGCGCTTCCGATTGCGTTGACGGGGCTTCTACCGAAAAACGTTCGATTAGCCATTGTGAAGCTATGTGCATTCCTCAATGCAATCTCTCAGAAGGTAATCGATCGAGAAATCATACCAAGGTTACAGAATGATTTGGTGCAATGTCTTGTCGATTTCGAGTTGGTGTTCCCACCATCCTTCTTCAACATCATGACACACGTCCTAGTTCACCTATGCGAAGAGATTAACGTTTTGGGTCTGTATTTCTACACAATATGTTCCCCTTTGAGAGGTTCATGGGAGTCTTAAAGAAATATGTTCATAACCGTGCTAGGCGGAAGGAAGCATCTCCAAGGGCCATCAAAATGAGGAGGTCATTGAGTTTTGTATTGACTTTATTCCTGACCTTAAGCCGATTGGTGTTCTGAATCGCGGCATAAGGGCAGGCCCGGATGGAAAAACACGCTAGGAGGAACAAATAATATGTATGGGACGGACATTCTCTCCTTTGAAGCACACTACAGTTCTACAAAATTCCGCCTTGGTGGCTCCGTATATGGATGAACACAAGAATTTGCTACGCTCCAAACACCGGAGCGGTCGATGACTGGATTACACGTGAACAAACCAGGAGTTTCGCCAGCTGGTTGCAGAACACGTACCATGCATGACACCTCTATCAAAGATGACCTGTACTTGCTGTCCCGATTACCATCTTGAATATAATGACTTTCAAAGTGCGAGATAAATGGTAATACATTTTACACAATCGCCCAAGATAAGAAGAGCACCAACCAAAAGCAGTGGTGTCCGTTTGATGCAGAAACCAAGGCGGGAAAGGAAACATATTATGGTTATATACAGGACATATGGGAACTTGACTATCGATGTGGTTTAAAGGTCCCTTTGTTTGGTGCAAATGGGTCAATATGACCTGAGGCGGGGAGTAACGGAAGACCCGCGATGCGGAATGACAACAGTGGATCTCAACAATCTTGCGTATGAAGGCAGACCATTCGTCCTAGCCAATGATGTGGCACATGTTTTCTATGTGAAGGACATGTCTACCAAGCCAAGAAAAAGAAAAGATAAGGAAGCGAATGCATCGTCTGACGACGAGCCAAAGCGGCACATAGTTCTTTACGGGAAGAGAAACATCGTGGGAGTGGATGACAAGACAGACAAGTCAGAAGATTATGAAAAGTTTGATGAAATTTCTCTATTCACAGTGAATATTGACCCGAGCATCCCGTTAAATGATGAAGATTTTCCATGGTTACGGCGCAAAGGGACACACGCAAAGAAAAAGTTTCACACCCAAAGATCTGGGATGTGATCGGCTTCACTATCATCACTTTCTTACGTGTTTCACACCGGAGGAATCTCTGTAATAGTTAGAATAGTTATGTGTTTTGGCATTTGAAACGCGAAGAAATTTTATGTGCAAACAAATTCTTTCATGCCTTTACTGATTTTTAAAGTTAAATTATTCACAAACTAGTGATTCACACTAATTTCAAATAATTCAAAATTTAAACTATTCAAATTTGAAAACTACGGGCACTAACAGAAAGTTTGTAATTTTTGTACCTAAAGAAAAATATTCACAAAGAAACTCTAAATACACAAAAAACAACACAAAAATAAATAAAGCAAAAAAAGCCCGCCTACTAGGCCGTGGCGGCCTGCATACGACTAGAAACCCAACTTGTTGTTGGGCGGGATGCAGGCCATAAAGGCCAAGTGGGCCTGAGACAACAAAGAACACATAGGCCCAGTGAGGCCTGCTTTGGAGAGGAGCTCGAGAGAGAGAGACCGCACGGGGTTTATAAACCGGTCACGGTCACCCCTCGGCTAGCGAGGTGGGACTAAACTTGCCGCACCGCACCTGCCCCAAGCACCCCTTTATTACCGGGTGGTGGCACAAACCGGTACTAAAGGGGCCTTTAATACCGGTTTGTGCCACCACCGGTACTAAAGGGGTCGCTTCCGCTGCTTGGGCTGGCCAAATCAGACCTTTAGTACGGTTGGTGGCTCCAACCGGTACTAAAGGTGCCTTCTATATATACAACACTTGAAAATTTCATTCTCCTTTGTTTCTTCCTCTGTTTCCCCATTGAACCGCCCTTGATCGATCGACGCCGTCACCGACCCGTCGGCGTCGCCGCCCGTCCCGTCGCCGCCCCGTCGTTGCCGCCGCCCCCTCCCGTCGCCGCCCTCGTCTCCGTCGCCGCCGCCAGGACCGTCCCCGTCGCACCGTCCCCGTGTCGCCGTCCCCGCGTCACGCCCCGGCCCGTCGCTGCCCCCGGCCGTCGCCTCGCCGTCGCCGTCGCCCCGCTGTGAGCTCTCCCCCTCTAACCCCTCTCCCTCGCCCCCGGCGGCCACCATGGGCGCCGCCCCCGAGCCCATACACACACACACACAAGCATGATGAACACACACACATACACGTATATATGTATGAATGCATGTATATATTAGTATATACGTATTTTGTATGTTTAATTAGTTTAGAATTTTTAGATTATTGTTTTTTCACTAGTATATATGTATGAATGCATGTTAGATGGATATAATTAGTGTTTAATTAGTATGGAATTTTTTTATATAATGTTGTTTTTCTGTTTTTTAATGGATGTATAGAAATTGTTTTTTCTGTTTTAGTGTTAGATGCTTATTTAGTATGAAATAGTATATAGATTTTTGAAATAGTAGAAATGTTAGAAATTTTAGTTATCAAAATTAAATCATTAAAAAATATTATTTTTTTGCGGGCATATAGCTAGTATTTGTTCTCGACGATGCCGGCCCGCATCCTCGTCGTCGACCCGTCATGACGACGTCCAGCCGCCCATGTCGGGACTGGGCTCCGCCGAACTGGCACTGGGAGGTGCTGCACGGAGGCGCTCCGCTTGATGAGGAACCCAGCCCGGGTCCCGTCGAAGACCCTGATCTCGTTTGGTGGCGTTCGCGTGGGCCAGTTCGGTCTTGGAGGGACCCGGCCCCGCCGGAGGAGGTACGTCGCCGTGTCGGGGAGGAGGGCGAGCACGTCCATCGCTACATGGTTGCGTTAGAGGCGGCGAGTTCTCCAATACTGGCGATATCTTGAGGATCTCACTTCAGCTATGATCCTGTGAGGGTTCCTTCTCTTTGGGTGTCCACCGCCTTGACGCGAGAACCGCGAGTGTCCTAGATTCTTCTGTAGTATTCGATCTTTAATTAGCTAGCCTGATGTCCTATTCAATATTATATATTATTCGAGGCGATGTATTCGAGATTGTATCTATTATTCTAGGCAAGTATTCGAGATTATATCTATTATTCGAGACGATGTAATTTGAATACTAAATTGTTTTATATTTCTTTTGAATTAGTTAAATAAAAGCTATGGCGAGACAATACCGACAGAGAGGAGAACAGACCATGTTCGATATGATACGCGGGCGGATGATAATCGAATGAAGAAGATTATGACGGCTCCGAATTTCTAAACAACATCGGAGAGGGTGATATGATATTCGATCGCGACGACCCGAATTGATGAAGTCATGAACTATGATTATGACGATGACGAAGAACATGTTGATCCTGAAACAACAAAGACCGCGAGGTATATATATTTATATAAGCAGGTTTCGTGATCATCACATGTTTTAAATGACTTGAAGATATATTAACGAATCGATCTTTGTTCTTTCAGCCATCCAGATCGAGCAAATCTTGAGCAAAAGGGCGAAACGAGGCCCGAACAAAAAGTTGAAGGAGGGCGCAAAGTACAATATCGAGGCGGTCGGACCTAATGGCGAACCATTAAGCGCCCTAAGAAGATTGCGGACAAGTTCATTCGTCGGTCACGGAGTTCTTGCGAAGGACCAACTCCCGATCTCCCTTCAAGAATGGAGAGAGCCAGCAAAGACAAAGGACAAAAGGCAAAGAGGACGCTGCTCCATGTCCAGATGTTACTTTTGTCGACAAGAATCAAAAAGATCTGCTTTGGGATACTCTCATGGAACATTTCACCCTACCGGATCATTTCACGAAGCGGATGTGCAGAAAGTCAAGGACGCTGCTCTTAGGAAGATGGCGGTTGCATTCAAGAACCACAAGAATCGTGAATGGGACAAGTACGTCAAGGAGGAAGGAAGACTCCGATATTCGAGGGAACACTAGAGAACCAACGTGCTCATTGGGACGATTTCGTGAAATTCAAGGATTCGGAATTAGCTAAGGAACGGCCGAGAATAAACAAGAAGAATGCGAAAAAAGGATAAGTTCCATAAGCTGGGGCCAGGTGGCTATGCGGTGGCAATGCCTAAGTGGGATAAGTCTGAGAAAGAGATGGAGGATGCAGGTGCCACTCCGGTTACTAAGAGCTGGCCCCCCAGGGTCAGGACTTGGTTCTATGCGCATGGGGGGGGGGGGAGTTGGACCCGAAGACAGGCAATGTTTCGACGAGGGCAAGTCTGAAGGGAGCCGACGATGCGATACTTGTTGCAATAGAAGAGGCACGATCAGGGGTGTTCCAGCCCAACAGAGAGAACGACGAGCTTACGCGTTCCTCAAAATCATGAACACCGGGAAGAACACGAGGCAAGGCGCTATTCCGTGGTATGAGGGGTTTTCGGTGGAACACCGACTACGTAACCCGTGCGAGAAAGAAGATTGCGGAGGAGAAGAAGAGGAAGATGGAGGAGGAGCAGAGGAAGCGGGACTATGAACGCCTTCAAGGCCTAGAAGCAAGTCAAGCGGAATTGGCGGTCAAATTCCAGCGGCGGCGAGCGAATCGACTCACTTAGCCCAGCAAAGGGGTCTCAGCAGCTGCAGCAGCTAGCGGATGATCCAGCATTGGATAGCACCGCCCCATCCATGCAGAAGAAGCATCGTGGGTTCCGCCCGGACGACGCAATGCTGGGTAGATATCCCGTGGATGACATCACGGAGAACACTAGCATGAGCTACACGTCAAAATGAAGAACATATCCATGAAGGTGGCGGACGGCGTTGCTTTTCCGATTACCCCCAAAGCAACCTACCATTGCATCCCGATTCGAGAGGGCTATGCTCGTGTCATGGTTGACGAGGTGGTGCAGCCATATTCGGGCTAGAGCTTGACATTCACGGAGGTGACGACGGCGCTTTCTGGAGACGCCAACCATCGTATCATCCTATGGAAAAAGGATTGCATCATCTTTCGAAGGCCACCGACATCGCGTCATCCGACTCCTCGTCAAGTCCGCCACCGAGTCAGCGATCTCCCGCTCCTGCAGTCCACCAAGTCCGGCAAAGTGTCAGCCACTCCTCCTCCAAGTCCGCAAAGTGTCAGCCACTCCTCCTCCTCCAAGTCCGCCCACGGCGTCAGGCGTCCTCCTCCTCCAAGTCCGGCACAACCTCAGGCCACTCCTCCTCCAAGTCCGGCACAGCTTCAGGCGGCCACTCCTCCTCGTCCAACTCAGCCCCATCAGCCGGCATCTCCGCCGCATCAGCAATCGCAGAAGAGACACCCCGCAGCTATGGTGCGTAGCAGTACGAGTCGAGGTAGTACAGGAAGTACAGGCGGAGGCAAGCGATATAAATATGGTCCAAGCCTCACGCCTCTTCCGTAGAGGTCTTATGACAGGTCCGAGGAGGAAATCGCAGCCATATCAAAGTCCGAGGTGGAAGCCCATTTTGCATCAAAACCGCCACCGCCGCCAAGGGAGAAAGTGCCTGAGGAAACGATTGACCACTTCATTCGTATGGCTCAACCACCAGCTCCCAAGCCTGTTGACACAGACTATGAGCGCCACATCGGGAAGTTAAATCAAGCACGTCTACGTAAGGAGGCGAACTCGGGATCGAGCAAACAAGAAGCAGCTGTCAAAAAATGCGGGAAAACCATTCCCCAGCTGGGAGAACAGGCGGCGCAATCGACCCCCTCGCTTGTTGTGCCAACAACACGTGACAGTACGCGCGCCCAATATTATTGTGGGCAAACAGTTTACGTTCCTGAGGTGGGCAATGTGGTAATAACGGAGGACCATATAATGCAGGCTGAAGTTCTCAAAATCACTGTTGGACAACTCCTCGAGATCGAGCCCATGCCTATGCTTAGAGAGGATGAAATAAAAGGAAATATATCCGGGGCCAACCTTTGGTCCATCCAGACAAGGTCAAGAACCTCCCAACGAGAATGTATGAATTGCATCGATGGTACATGAACATTACCAAGATTTCTGATCGATTGTCCCTCATGGTGAATGTCAAAGAGGAGCATTACTTCCATGAGAAAGCTGTGTCCGTTGAGTATTCTGAACTGTTTCAGTTAT
This sequence comes from Aegilops bicornis, assembly GCA_021605145.1. NCBI lineage: Eukaryota > Viridiplantae > Streptophyta > Magnoliopsida > Poales > Poaceae > Aegilops > Aegilops bicornis. The sequence goes on along the minus strand of CM038669.1, from coordinate 656,206,580 downwards.
ACAATCAAGACGCACTCGACAAATCTATCGCCGATTGCTATTGTCTCAGTAAGTGATTTCTTTCTGTAATTTAAGTCTCAAGCTAGCTGTCTTGATCCTTTTGATCAATCATTACCTGTAATTATCCTCACTATATTCTTTTACGTGGTATTATATGCGGGATGAAGATATATGAAATGAGAAAAGGTGGATGCTTTGGCATTGGGTTCATTGACCCAAACACCGTTAATGAATACACATGGAAACTAAATCCACGTTATCAAAAGGACGTGAGGACAACATGCTAGAGTTCTTGAAGCGCCTCAAATACAATGAAGATATACTACTTCCTTACAACTTCCGATGAGTCACACTGTCTTGTACTACAAATTCTCTGTTTTTGCCTACTAGCTAGCTACATGTTTTTGCTTTACATATGCCCGCTTAATTAAGACATGCAAGCGTGTGTGCATGCAGATTTCACTGGGTCTTGTGTATCATTAAAGTTGTTGACGCCGGAACAGTTGAAATACTGGACTCAACTCAAAGAAAAAACTGACTATAACATCTTGTTTGGGATAGTCAACAGGTAATTTCAATCATTATTAACTATATATCTCGGCCTATTTAGTTTGTCATTTTTCATGATACGAACTATTTAATAACCCCTTTATTCATTTTCTTTGTCGGCGGGCAGGGCTTGGGCAAGGTTCATCAACAGTGACCTCCGGAGAATGGAAACAAAAGCTTAAATGGTTTTACCCAAGGTAAGTAATTAAGTAGTACTAGCTAGCTAGCTAGCTGCCATCTCTTTAATTATCATGCTTGATTAATTATTATCTGATCAAATTCCATTCTCGTAAAGGCCACGAAGCGGTAGCGAGGACTGATCTGTGTTCATTCTGCGTTTGCGAGAACATTCGCATGATGGCGTCTGAAAGGAGCAGATCTCAAAGACAGGAATGGGTACGCTTGTCAAAACACTATTCACAATTTTTACACCATTATCGATATCTAGTCACACAACTAATACACATGCATATTGATCTCCTTCTTAACAGTTCACAGAGGTGCGGGAGAAGCTCTTAGAAACGGAGCGTAGAAGCACTTCAAGAGGAAATAAGCGGGATTTTTGCTCGACCAGGTCATAAATCCGAAGGAGAATACTATTACCCGCTACCGCCCCCATCGTGCTCAAGGCACCAATTAGGCTAATGCCACTGGCTCCAAAGGCAACATGCATATGTAGGAGAAATTGTATATAGCTATACATGTGTGTATGTGTGAATTAATTAATATGATGGTTTGTGAGACATTGATGATATATATATATATATATTCATGTTTGGTTCTACTATAAATTCTATATATATATATATATATATATATATATATATATATATATATATGCATATGCATAACGTGTACAATGTGTAGTATCGTAAAATACCAGCAAACGAAAAAGAATTAAATTGATAACACAAATTTAATTGAAAAATAGAAAATAAAACAAAAACCCACGAACATTTAGTACCGGGTGGTGTTACCAACCGGTACTAAAAACTCGACCCCGGAGCTGCCTCGTGCCACGTGGTTGGCCTTTAGCACCGGTTCGTGCTGAACTGGTACTAAAGGGGGGGCCTTTAGTGACCACACTTTAGTGCCGGTTGTGGAACCGGCACTGCTATTGCCCGGTTCTGCACTAGTGTAGGGTTCAAGGGTCGAGGGTTCAAGGGTCGCAGAGGGTTCGATGGTCGAGGTTCGTCGAGGGGTTGCTACGTCTTGAGCTTGTGTTGGTTTTCCCCGAAGAGGAGAGGATGATGCAGCATAGTAGCGTAAGTATTTCTCTCAGTTTTTGAAAACCAAGGTATCAATCCAGTAGGAGGCCACACACAAGTCCCTCGTACCTGCACAAAACGATAGCTACTCGCAACCAACACGATTAGGGGTTGTCAATCCCTTCACGGTCACTTACGAGAGTGAGATGTGATAGAGATAATATTTTTGGTATTTTTGGTATAAAGATGCAAAGTGAAAAGTAAAAGCAAAGTAAAAACAAAGCAAGTATAAACGTGATGGAGATTGATATGATGAGAATAGACCCGGGGCCATAGGTTTCACTAGTGGCTTCTCTCAAGAGCATAAATATTCTACGATGGGTGAACAAATTACTGTTGAGCAATTGACAGAATTGAGCATAGTTATGAGGTTATCTAGGTATGATCATGTATATAGGCATCACGTCGGAGAAAAGTAGATCGAACCGATTCTGCATCTACTACTATTACTCCACTCATCGACCGCTATCCAGCATGCATCTAGAGTATTAAGTTAAAAAGAGAGTAACGCCTTAAGCAAGATGACATGATGTAGAGGAATAAATTCATGCAATATGATAAATACCCCATCTTGTTATCCTCGATGGCAACAATACAATACGTGCCTTGCAACCCTTCACATCCTTTGGGTAAGGACACCGCAAGATTGAACCCAAAGCCATGCACATCTCCCATTGCAAGAACTACCAATCTAGTTGGCCAAACCAAACGGATAATTCGAAGAGACTTGCAAAGATAACTCAATCATACATAAAAGAATTCAGAGAAGATTCAAATATTATTCATAGATAAGCTGGATCATAAACCCACAATTCATCGGTCCCAACAAACACACCGCAAAAAGAAGATTACATCGAATAGATCTCCACGAGAGAGGGGGGGAACATTGTATTGAGATCCAAAAAGAGAGAAGAAGCTATCTAGCTACTAGCTATGGACCCGAAGGTCTGAAGTAAACTACTCATACTTCATCTGAGAGGCTATGGTGTTGATGTAGAAGCCCTCCGTGGTGGATGCCCCTCCATGAGCTCCGAACAGGCCCCAAGATGGGATCTCGTGGATACAGTGAAGGCATGCGGCGGTGGAATTAGGTTATTGGCTCCTGTTTTGATCGTTTGGGGTACATAGGTATATATAGGAGGAAGGAATGCGTCGGTGGAGCTTGAGGGCCCACGAGGCAGGTAGCGCCCACCCTCGTGACCGCCTCTCTTGTGCCTTGGCGTGAGGGTCCAAGTCTCTGGATCACGTTCAGGAGAAAATCACGTTCCGAAGGTTTCATTCCGTTTGGACTCCGTTTGATATTCTGCTTTCTTGAAATCTTGAAAAGGCAAAAAACAACAATTACAGGCTGGGCCTCCGGTTAATAGGTTAGTCCCAAAAATAATATAAAAGTGGAAAATAAAGCTCATTATAGTCCAAAACAATAGATAAAGTAGCATGGAGCAATCAAAAATTATAGATACGTTGGAGACGTATCAGGGGTTGAGGGTCGCTGAGGGTTCGAGGGTCGAGGGTCAAGGGTTGTCGAGGGGTCGAGGATCGCCGAGGGGTCGAGAGGTTGCCTAGTGTCAAAGAAATAAATTCATGGCTTCATCATTAGCCGGAAGTAACCGGGGCATGATGGTACGAAGTTCTCCAAAGTTATTCTGGAACGGAGTTCCGGATAGGATAATCCGCCATTTGGTACAAATTTTAGCACAAGCCTTCCAAATAGCGATATTCAAGGGCTCTTGTTGTACTTTGTACCAAAAAGCGAATTATCCTATCTGGGATTCTGTTCCAAAATAACTTTGGAGAGCTTCGTACCATCATGCGCCTGTTACTTTCGCCCAATGATGAAGACTTGGTTTTGTTTGAATCCTTTGACACTACACAAACGTCGGACAATCATGAGAGAGAGGCGGTCGATATACCCCCTCTCCGATAACTTCGACAAGATGGGGGGTCGATATATATACCCCTCACCGACAACATTTTTTTCTATGTATATGTAAATGCGTTGTCAATATACCCCTCCCGATAACCCGATATATCCATCTCTCATGTTTGTATATTAATTGCCATGTTGTAATTTTTGCAGAAACTATGGATCATCAAAGAGACTTCGATCAAGAAGAGATATTGGGGACATAATCCGTGACGGAGGTGATGTAGTCGCGTCCTTTCTCAATGACATCGAAGAAGGTCTGCAAGGAGAGGAAGCAGGCCGCGTTGATCAAACAATGAAGGAGGGTCATGATCGTGATGGTGGCTCCGGCGACCGTGATGACGGCTCCGGTGACCGAACGGAGTCGGGATCAGTTGTTGCAAAGTCCGGCGAGGTATATATATATATATATATATATATATATATATATATATATATATTAATTAAGCATGTGCTGACTAGCTAATTGTGCATTAATTGTTTTGGTATGTACTTATATTAACTCTTCTTTCTTCTTTTATATAGCCCTCCGGATCAAGCAATACTTCAGTAAAGAAACGAGGCCCGAAGAAAAAGTTGCGCCAGGATGAAAGGTTCACGATCACAGAAATCGCGCGCGATGGCCAACCAATTAAACCCCTCCGGACCAAGGAAGCATTTTCTGCTCAGTGCGGCGTTCTTGTTAGGGACATGATCCCGATCAGCATCGAGCTATGGAATGAGCCTAAGAAGGAAGAGTTTCTCAAGTTTCTTTTGTCGAAGATAGACAGAAAGTAGATCTTTGGAAAGCGCTGAAGGTAAATTTCACCCTACCGGAAGAAGAGGATCCGGAGAATCCAGTTATAGAGCCATTGATCAAGTCCTATGCTCTCAAGAAGATGGCAGATCTATTCAGGAGGTGGAAGAATGAGTTGAAAACAACGTATGTCGACCAAGACAAGACTCCAGAATTCACCAGCCGATTTGAGAAGATAAGAGATCATCGCCCGCATTTGTGGCCTTCAAGTCATCGGAGAGGAGTAAGAAGATGTCAGTGACTAACAAGATAAATGCTGCCAAGAAGGAGCATTGCCATCGCATGGGGTCAGGTGGCTACCTCAAAGCCCGGCCATTGTGGGACAAGGCTGAGCAGGACCTAATTGCTAAAGGGGTCGAACCAGAGACATTGCACTGGACAGACCGTTGTAGGACTTGGTTCTCCGGGGCTGGTGGAACATTGGACCCTGAAACAGAGAAGTGCTGCTGGACGGACGAGCAACGTGCAACACCCGTCATGAAGCTTCGGAAAGCAATCAACGAAGTGCGGGAAGGGAAGTTCGTTTCCAACAGAGAGAAAGACGAGCTCACAAGGGCCCTCGGGAATCCTGAGCACCCTGGACGAACACGAGGCACGCCAGGCTCCATTCCGTGGAAGGTTGGGTTTCCTGACGCAGGCGGTTACAAAATCCAAGAGAGGAGGAGGAAAGTGGAGCAGAGCAAACTGCAGGAGCTTAAGGCAAGGGTAAGAAAGCTAGAGGAACGAGATGCTGAGAACCAGCAGCTGCGACATCCTGCCCAAGATGCTACCCCAGAAGCTACCCCGCCATCTCAGCGGAGAATCAGCGTGGCTTCCACCGAGCTGGTTTAGCAACCTGACTTGTTGACGGGTCCTAGCTACCCCGTGGATTTTATCATGGATTCACACCAGTGCCACCTTATGATGCAATGGGATCAGCTCAAAGTCAAGGCGGCTGTCGGCTCTGTGTTCCCTCCTTCACCCGGAGCAACTTTTCACTGCCGTCCGATTCCACAAGGCTATGCTGTTGTGATGGTGGACGAAATAACGGAGGGATTTGAGGAGCTCCAGCTTGACCACCCTACAGGTGAGGGGGAGACTCGGCTGGGTCTTGCTATGCATACTCCGTGTCTATGGCGGAAGGAGCACATCAAGCTTCTGAACTTCATGGCTCCTGCTAGTCAGCTGGGCACTCCGCCTCCTCCTCCTCCTCCGGCGAGTGATCCGCCTCCTCTGCCTCCTCCTCCAGCGCATGAGGGCGACAATACTCCGCCTCCTTCTCCGCCTGGTCCGGCCCGTCCGAGCAGCCCGCCTCCTCCTTCGCCTCCTCGTAAGCGACGGCGGAACACAGACACCTCCGCTCCGGCTGCTCCGATGCGTCGTAGCAGTCCGCCTTTGGCTGCTCCGCCTCTTAACAAATGAAAGAAGACAGCCGCAGTCGCTCCGGCTGCTCCGGCGTCTAGCAGTACAGCAAGAGGCGGGAGACAAAACAGATACGGTCCATCGTCTGTCAAAGCTCTAGAACGGGAGGCAGTACAGCCAGAAGCAGAACGAAGAAAAGGGAAACAAATTCCCCAGCTCGGCGAACAAGCGAAGCAATCGTGCCCCCCGCTCAATGTGTCTAGCGATATCGTCGTAATCTTCCGGGGGTGCTGCCCGGTACCAACCCTGGAGATTACATGGCCGACGAGGATGCAATAATTTTTGGAACAATGGAGGAGGTGGACATATTCAGATTCGAGCACGGGAAGCCTCTCGTTAGACCTGGTACTTCCCTAACAACGATGATGCAAAGATTCCATGATTGGTACATGGACATCTGCAAGAATTCTGGGAAAAATACTTTGTCGCTATCGGTTAAAGAGGAGCACGACCTCGTTGGAATTGATCTGTTGTCAGTTCCATTTGAGGAGTTCTTCCAGTTCTACAATCAAATGGCCCTCGATAAAACAATCATCACTTGCTACTGTCTGTAAGTACTACTTCTCTGTAATTAGTTAAGTCTCTATATATAGCTCAGCTCTTTCATTGCATGTGTATATAATTATCCTCACTATATTATGTAGATTGAAGATCGCTGAATTGAAGAAAAGACAAGTAGGTGATATTGGGTTCATTAACAGAAATCTCATGGATGAATGGAGTGTTAAACATGATGCCATACAAATCGAGGCCAAGTTGCTCGCATCGTTACTTCGAAATCAAAACAAAACTACAATACTCTTTCCTTACGAATACAAGTGAGTGTTACTGTCTTGTGCATATTCGGTTTCCCTTATTACTTGAGGTTATAGTAATGTAATTGATGAGTTATGCATGCATGCGCAGGTCCACTTTATTCTGCTAGAGATTAAGCTTGAGCAGGGACTAGTAACCATCATAGACTCCAAACAAAAAAATCCGGAGGAGTCTGCGACCATGACGAAAATGCTCGAGAAGTAAGTTCAATCGATCATTGTCGCACCATATCGGCAACTTTGTTCATTTCCTGATATCAAGTACTTTCTTTCTTTGTCTGGCGGGGTTTGGAAAAAGTTCACCGCACAAGCTCCGGATCGCGCCAAGAATCGCGATTTAACCACCCGAAAGTAAGTACTAGCTACTAGCTAGTTCCGCGCATCTCCCATTGATTCTAGCTAGTTTCATCAATACCATTTAGCATGCTTGCTTATCAGTTCGATTGACCTCTATTTCTTGTAAAGTGGTTATGGCAGGAGCCCGGGAATGATTTGTGTGGATACTACATTTGCGAGTTCATCCACCACACCACTTGTGAGCGGGGATACTCTAAAGAACAATATGAAGTGCGTAAGCAATAATATTTACAATTTTTTTATTACCATCATTTGTGTTCAGTTTCATTCATATATATGTATTGACCCCCTTCTTGAAATTAGATGTGGCAGACGCGGGATGAACTACTACCACAAGATCGCATATGAGCAATTCAAGAGGAATTGGCGGGATTCTTTGTTGACCACGTCATCGACAAACACGGAGAATACCATGTGGAAGTTGAGTTCAGATGTTAGGGGACGTAAGAGATCTTTTATATATATATATATATATATATATATATATATATATATATATATATATATATATATTTATATATATATATATAGCCAGTAGCATCTGATAGATATACGAAAACTTGCTGTTCGACCAATCTATTGGAGAAGGAGAGGTCGATCACTTCTCTGTGTTCATGACGATCTTCTGTACTTAATGGTTTCCTTCATTTGCTTACTAACTAGCTAGCGTGTCGAGTCCTCTTTATACGTAGCATCGACCAAGCACGGAGATAAGAGAGGACACTCCTCTCTATTAGCTAGCTAACACAATACATGAAACCCCTAAATTAACCCTACAAAAAACCCCACCCCCCCCCCCCCCTCCAGCCCCTGAACTGCTGACGCGTGGAGGCCTTTTGGTCCCGGTTGGTGGCACCAACCGGGACAAAAGGTCCCCCTGCCTGGGCAAGCCGCTACGGCCACGTGGAGCCCTATCTGTACCGGTTCCCGATCGAACCGGGACTAAAGGTGGAGGGCTTTAGTTACGACCCTTTAGTCCCGGTTCGTGAACCGGGACAAATGACCCTCACGAACTGGTTCGAATGGCCCTTTTTCTACTAGTGATGGTGGATGTGATCTAGGCCATCCTGATGTGCTACCGTGATGCTCTGGTGCTTGTGTGAGGGCTCTGAGTATGTAGTTGGCTCTTGGATTTGTTAAATTGGTCAGTGGTTGCTCATGTGTGTAGTTGCTCCTGTGCATATGTGCTTCTGGATTTGCTAAATTGGTTAGGCTGTGCTGCTCCTCTAGTTGTTCCTAAGTGAGGCTTGCTGTGTTTGATCTAGTCAGTGGCTAAATCCTATACTTGGCTGTACTGGGGATCTCTCCCTATAGTTGTTGTGTCTATCAGTTAATTGAGTTATATATTTCCTTTCCATTGGTCTGTTTAACCTTTGGATAATAGTGGTTATAGCTGTTGTTAACTACTGTTGTTGTTGTTTAGTTGTAGTAGTTGTTAAGTGATACTAGCCCCCTGTGCTTGTGGGTGCAGTGCCCTATTTGCGGAAATTACCAGGTGCATGTGTGTGATGTGTTCTGCAAAAGTAGATAATCAGTCGCGTGCTACCCTGCTATTTCTTCTATGCTATTTCTATTGATCTTATGAACATATGCTAGTTGATCTTAGTTGCTTTATTTCTAATACTGACATGAACAGATACCACTTGGTTTGGCTATTCCTATTGGTCTCTTTCTAATAGCATATGAACAGATGCTATACTTGGTTTTGGCTGTTACTTTCCTAGTTTTCTACTGATAAGACAGATACTACATCTGATTTGGGCAGTGATGCTGGTCTGAGCCCCCCCCCTCTCTTAGGCTTAATTTACATGTGGCTATCCCTGTGCTGTGATGAACTAGCCCTGGCACTTCCAGGCTGTCTGGGCACATAATCCCTCAAGAATACCATGAGGTCTTTTCTAGCTTGGTCTTGTGGATTCTGGTAAACCTACTTCTTATGGACAGCCTGCTCCTCCTAGCTGCTTCACACTATCTCACAGATATGGTTTTGGGCCCAGTCCTGTTTGATGTTTTGGACACCAAGTGTCTAACAGACCCTACTCTATGGTTGGCTGCCTATTTATACTGGCCTGAATGGTGTGACTAAGCTGTGTGTGTGTGTTTGTGCTGTTCTCACGAGTGGCTTTGGTGATCGTGGTGTTAACAGCAACTGCTTGCTGTGTCAAGCTCTCCTTGATAGTTATCTCTTCTAAGCTGCTGGTGGTTGGCTGTGTTGGGACTTGGTCTGGTCGGCTGGTTGTGATGTATATCTCCTCCTGGAGCTTTGTTTTTGGCGTTGCACAGTGACATGTACCTGTTGTCACTGGTCAAAACTGATTGTGGTGATGAAGTCTAATCCTTGGCTTTAATCACTAGTTTTTAGTTGGCTTAATTCCTGGAGCTAGTACTGATAGTGGTCCTTGTGTTGGCATTTAACTTACTACTAATTGTGGTGGCTTCTTTATTGGGTCCTTGGCCGGTTCTCTCCTCTGGCTCTTTGGTATTGGTTTACTCTATTTGGCTTTCTAATTAAAATCACTTTGAAAATCAGGATCTTAACTAAGATTGTCTTGATCTCAAGTGTTGGCTCCTACAACATTGCATTTCACCAAGTGAAATGCTACATTTCTACTCCTAACCCATTCTCTCTTTCTTAATGTTTTTGTTATGCAGGTTGGAAGAAAAGAAGAAGATCCAGAGAAGATCTTAGTAATAAGATAGTTTTTAGGAAAATAGATATTTAGTTTTAGGTCATTTCTTGTAATTCAGATATGGAGTGCTTGTCTTTAGTTTTTGTTTTGACTTTGTGAAACTTGCTACCTATGGATGAAACTGTGTAATATTGATGAAACTATGTATATGTATGGATGAAACTTGCTACTATTGGTAACATGTGTTGGATATGCTATATTGGTCATATATATCTGTGTTTGATTTTCTGTGAAAATGAATTGATATAAGGAAAAACAGAATTAAATGGGGCAATATAGGCACTTTGTCATCTGTTGGCAGATGACAAAGAGGCCACGTGGCAGCTCCCTGTTCAACCTGGGAAGCATTGGGCTGGCCTATTTGGTCTATTTGCCATCTACCAGTAGATGGCAAAGAGCCTGCAGCCTTTGTCGTCTGCTGGCAGACGGCAAAGTTTGCAGGCTCTTTGCCGTCTGCTGGCTGACGGCAAAGGACTTTGCATCTTTGCCGTCCGCCAGCAGACGGCAAAGTGCCCTTTGCCGTAGCTCGTTCAGCCGGCAGGTTGGTGCCGCGGCTTGTTGCCTCGGCGGCCAACAACGTCGAGCTGCTTCTTCCTCCAATACTTGCATCGTGCACTCCATCGTAACAGACATGGATGCGGTACTTGCCGGTCACCGGATGGGCGCGGAGCAGTAGGTGGGGATTCAGATTGGATAATTCCCTGGTCCGCTTCTGCCGGCCACGACGGCGGCGACGCCCGAGGGTGTCGTTTCTCTTCCTGGAGGCGTCATTCGGGTCCGCCCCACCTTTTCCCACTCGATGATTTCTCGGGTGAAAACCTGGGACGGCGACGATGCTCATGGCGTCATGTCCTTCTTGAAGGCGCCATCGAGAGAGCTAAGTGGTCGTGGGCACGGCTCGTGATCGTGTGTAGTTGCAGTTGGTGTGTCCCTTTTCCTCCAAGAGACATCTGCTTTGGGGGAAACCCTGGATCTGGGTCTCCCAGGTCGTATGATGACGGAAACTATGGTGCCGTTCTCCCTCTTGAGGGCATCGTTTGGAGCAGGTGCTGATTGGAAGGGCCCAAAGGCAGAGCGGGGTTTCATCTTCTGCATCTATGACGGCGGGTCTCAGTAGCGTGGCGCGGTGGAGGCTCGGCACCTGATGCGGGTTGACGGATTCGGGCAGGAGGGCGACGCTCTGGTGTCATGGTGGCGTGGATGGCAGAGAGGCCTAGTAAGGTCGACGCATTAGTTCTGCTCTGAGGATGGATCGACGGAAGATGGAGGTGACGGCCCTTGCAGTGTGCGGTGCTCACTGGGAGTGTGCCGGACCAGTGTGTAACCCAGTCTAGATAGTGGCTTGGATGGGGCATCCAGCTTTAGATGTTAGGCTTTGGTGTGATGTCTGTTTGGTATTAGGCCCGGACATTCGGCACCCCTTCATCAAGGGATATGAGTAGCAGTAGGCGTTGCCAAGATGGTGCTTCAGGCTTATTGATGTATTACCTTATAAGGACTTTGGGAATCATTAATAATATGACTGCATGCATTGTCTAGATGTATAGGCCGGGGTACATCCTCCTTTTCTTAAAAAATAAAAAATATATAAGTAGGCTGTAGTAATTCCAAACAGGCAGCAAATAACCTCCATGTTTTGTAGTATATTTGCTGTAACCTACCTTCCCTTTAGCCCTATTTCAATGTCTTTAAAAATGGGCTTTAAGCGATGTTCATCTCATAAAAGCATAAATCAATTGATTGACCATTCATCAATTGGTTAATCAGCACCTCGGAAGCTAGCATCAACTAAGTTATCAAAAATGCTAAACGTATAGGCTTTTACAGGGTCCTGCAGGCTCCTTCCAAACTTTCTAAACATGCATCCCTTCTGATTTCAAAGGGGTGGGCCTGTGCATCTACTGGTGACCAATTAGAAACTGCCATGACACCCTGTAGTCCCCTCATCCTGTAACCCTCTTGTACGTGTAGCAAAGCTAATTATCAATCATTAGGTAGCTGGTATCATTCGAGCCAAACAATATACAATGGTTTGTTAGATCGTCGGTTGAAAATAAACCAAACAGAAACATAGGATGAAATTCAGACACGTGGCAGGAAGGAAAAGATCTCATCATACTTGGGCTCATGGCCGCAAGCGGTCGCAATGTTATGGAATAGCAATTGGTACTTGTTTTGTTCTTACCCACCGGCGCAGCCCATGCCGACGGTGGTGTCGTCGTAGTATTGCGGCTGCGTCGTCCACTGTAGTGCGGGCACAACAAAGATGACGTCGTTGCACCGTTGTAATTACTATATAATCCTAACGATGCAGAATTGCTGATGCTTAGTCGTGCTCGTCATCGAAGCTGTACATTTTGCCACTCTTGGTCGTCGCCGGAGAGTGGAGATACTTCTGCAGTGGGTGGCGGCACAGAGAAGGGAGAAGAAGACTGAGTCGGTGGCGGAGCCGGGAGTGGACCATCGAGATACTCAGTTCTGACGTCTGTTCTTCTGCCCTGCCCGCAAGGAGGAGCTCGGCCGCCTTCTGCGCTCCATCAGCGCCGGCCTCGTCTTCGCCACTGAACCTGATTGGCGAGAGGAACTCCGAGAGACATACGGGAAAGAGGCAGCAAGGCGCGGTCCGAGCACGAATGACAGGGCCACCGGGTTCATGTGCATCCGATGGATGCAAGCGAATAGGACACCCGCGGATGAGCAGTTGATGCTAGTTGTTGGAGCAAAGGGGCGTGATGACGGAGCCATCGACGAAGATGGCGATGTAGGGCAGGAACTCGTCAACTAGATGGGGAAACGATGGTGGAGACGGGGCGGTCGACGGCCTGATAGCCCGCGGTGACTTCGCGCGTGACGCGTGAGGTAGGGGAAGGAGCTCGGATCGTGCGCTTCAACCCGCGGCCGCTGCTCCGTGTCAAGTTCTCCGACATCGTTGGCCGCCAAGGCAGGGCGCACGGCGGCACGCACCACCGCCCGTCACTGCCGTCGCGACCGTATGGACAGATGGCCTCTTTCTCGTGTGCTGCTCTGTCGCCACTTGAGGGGCGCTCCTCCACATAACCTGTGCTTGCCGACTACCTCTGGCGGGAGGTCCGCACCGGCAAGGTGATCTCCCTCCCTATTGGGTGCTCCTGGCAGGCGGCCTTGTTCCACGCACGCCTCCTCCGGTTATTTATACACCGCTAAACTATCTAGAGAACGATCTAGCCGGCGCCCGAGAAGGAACGAATTAAGCGGTCATAAAGAAAATATCAACCGAACAGCAAAACAATGACACGTACGCACGATTGTGTTACATGTGTACATTAGTAATGGCCAACACATCACAACCATCTTTGCGTTAAGCGGCCCTTGAAGCAACACGCACCAAACGGAAAATCAGGTACTGCATGCATCCACGCACGTGGTCTCATATTGCCATAACCAGCCAAAATTTTCACCGAAAGCTTAGAGTCACAACTAAACTTGTGCACCTCAGCCTCCCAAAGTAATGCACGTGTCCAGACTCGGTAGGCTCTTACCAAGTGGTGAAACCTGGAAGGGTAAACTTCGTTAGATATAGTGGCTTGGTTACTATAGAGGGTGCTCGCCCTTGCTGCTAGACCGCGGGAGCCTGACTAGGAAGTAGGAACCTTGTGTGCTGCTGTAGTCACGGTGCTTTGTTTTCTACTGCTGTTTTTCTTTTTCTACTTTCACCTTGCAGTTTATTCCAGCCAAGTGCTAGGACCATCTATACTCCTTCCTTCACGCAATGAAAGCAGTGCCTAACTGCATTTCGTCAAAATAAACCGAACGATAGTAATAGGCAAATGACACTGGATTAAGCACCCAACCTTGCCAGACCTAGTTTTCTGTTACCCGATGGATGAATATTTACCCCACTCAACCTTGCCAGACCTGGTTTCCTTCTTTCATATACTGTATACACACATGTATAACTTTTTGCCGTAAACAAGCGCAAATGTTGGGTAAATATTCATCCATCGGGTAACAGAAAAAACTACCTCTCAGTTTATATGTAAAACTCTCCTCTACATTTACTTATCTTGCGACGAAGTTGTAGAAACTTTGCTAAGAGCTGAGTTTCGTATTCGCTCGATGGCTTCCTGCCCATGAAGCAGAGGAAGAAGGCGCCTCAGATTCCCCTGAAAGAACACCAGCACTGCCACCTACCAAATACACCTCAGATTCCCCATTTTTGTTTAGGAGAGTTGAATTATTATTTTGCAGCTTTCAAAACAAATAAGTGGAGGCAGAAATGTATATTTCTGAACACTGAACAAGAAAGCTCCTCGTTCCTGAGTTTATTTGTTGACGGGGCAAATCCCCTTTCCATTACTTAGCATGGTGAAAAAACACAGCCGATCCGAAGTAGTTCAGGAAACGGATCCTCATTCCTGATATGTCACTGGTTATTCATGGGCTGACGTTCCATGATCTGTTTTCTCTCATTCATGTCACTTGTTATTCATAGGTAACTGTCACGCTAACACTAGTAGCAAATGTTCCAGATAAAACTGAAAGATCAAGCGAGTCTCTTCAAAGCTGTGTTTTGACTTTCGTTTGTGAAATTTTTCGCCCCAGACCGAGACGGCAGAATTTCGGCCATTTTCAAAAATTTCGGCCGAAATTTGACCAAAATTTGACTTAAATTTGATCAAATTTTGACCAAAATCCATTTTTTCGCCCGAAGGTATTTTTCGCCCCTGGCCGAGATGGCTGAAATTCGGCCGAAATCCGTTTTTCTCGGCCGAAATTCAAAACCCAGCTTCAAAGTCAAAATCTCAACGTTTGACCTACCCATATGTAACGTATCTTTCTTGTGAGAAAAGTGTGAACTACTAAATGGTGCACAAGCTATGGTGGCACAATGGAGGCTGGCCTGCTCGCATCCCTAGTAAACAGAGTACACATGGGCAGAGCATAGGTATGGCCGAGGCATGCACGGCGTGCCCCGGCCCTGATTGATCAACTCACTTGTGGTGGATTGTGCTGTCAATGTCCTAAGCATAAGCACTTGTGGTGCGAACTGAGAGTCTGAGACGGTGGAATAGAGCTCCTGCCAAGTCACGCAGATGGTTCACTATTTTGGGACGTTCTTCGCAGAAATGGAATGGATTTGGTCTGTGTAGTATGAAATGTGGTCGTGGCAATGGTTGTTTGAACAGTCTTTCAAGTTTGAACAACGAAGAAATGTTCTGAGATTCTCCCTAAAGGTGAATCACGATTCTCCCTAAAGAAGACATCCTCAAGGCAAGTAAGCTTCGGTTTATCCGGGCAAGACAATGGACTGTGTAGTTAACATGTTGAAAGCGTTGCCAATTTGAGTCGGAAGGTGCTGACAATTGTGCGAATTTGGTTCTACTTACATAGCTCGTTGGCCCTTCTCTCTCTCCCCCGTCCCTCCCCCGTGCGGCGGCGCCGCCCCGCACCGGGGAGCCCCCGCCCTCCTCCTACAGCCTCGCCCCACCTCCGCTCCCCTCCGCCGCCGTCGCCCGGGGCGTCACAGGGCAAAGCCCTTGTGGCGTGGCGGCGGCGGCGGTTTTCTCCTCGGATCTCGATCTGGTTGGGAGGCGGCGCTCCTTTCCGGCCAGATCGGCGGCGACATGGAAGTGGTGTGGCGGCGGCGGTGGAGGACGGCACCAGCAACGGCGGATCTGGCCTTGACACAGTCGGGCTAATTCGTTGTGCTACCGGTCTCAATCGCCGTCAGCGGTGCACTGCTCCTGGACTAGATCTGCAACACGAGGATGTCTGGGGCGCCGGCCCTAGGCTTGTTGGTGGCGGCCTTTGTCGGAGTTGGTCGGCCGGCTGGCTGTGCTTGCATGGTCATGGCGGCGGAGGTCGCAGTGGCCGGCGGCTTGGCCGGTCGGCGGCGGTGGAGCATGGCCGGTGGCAGCGGCAATGTTCTGTCTGGATCCTGCGGCGGCGGCCCTGGAGGGTGGCGGCCGGTGAAGCTAGGGCTTCCCGCGGCGGCATGGCATGGTGCAGTCCCTGTCCAAGGCGGATCTGTGACGGCGATCTGATCTACGGATTGGTTCGGATCAGAGACGATGATGAGCACGTGGGATCCATCTCGGCGGCTCTCACAGCTTGGCGAGGCGGGGTGGGAGCCTTCCTCCAAGGCTCCAGTGGTGGCACACTCAGGCAGTGGCCGGTGCGCCAGGGCTCCTACAGCGGCACTGCTGTTGCGGTTGGTCGCCGGATCTAGGCGGCTAGATCTGGGGCTTTGAAGGTGGTCCAGACGATGTACAGGTTGTCAGGTGGACTACTTGGGACGGATCCGGGTGAAAACCTGGTCTTCGGTCGATGGACGGAGCCGGTGATGACGATGTCCTTATCATCGTTTCCTTCATGAAGGCATCATCGAGGTGAAGCTCCCAGCTCCACTCAATACCTCCGGGGGAAACCCTAGATCAGCTGATCGGATGTTGGCGGCAATCATGTGTCGTTACCCCCTTGGGGGCGGCATTCTTGGAGGTGCACTCATTCTCGTGGGACCAGCGGACGGCTTCTTTGGTGAAGCGGTGCTTCATCCTACACATTCATGGCGAGGGATCTCGACGGCGTCGCGCAGTGCAGATTCGGTGTTCGATGTGCGAGGATGGACTCGCGCAGGAGGACAACGCTGTCTGGCGCGTGGTGGCGTCGATGGCAGAGAGACCTGGCACGGTAGATGCAACAATACAGCTCTGAAGATGGATTGGTGACAGGTGGCTGCGGCGGCCTCATACCCGGCAGGCGTCCTGGTTGAGGAATACGCCGGACTGGTAGGTGCCCCATACACGGCAGACGTCCTGGTTGGGACCTCAGGTCTTGGATGTTTAGGTTTGCCTGCGAGGTCTGTTTAGTATTAGGTCGAGACTATCAACATCCTTTCATCAACTGGATAGGAGTAGCGACAGATGTTGCCTAGACGGTGGCTTTAGTATTACTGTTGTATGACTTTGTAAGGTCTTATGTGAATAATTAGTAAAGTGGTCGCATGCATCATCCAGATGCTGAGGCAGGGGTCCTCCTCCATTTCTTAAAAAAAACTCGTTGGCCCTTCTATGTTTGCTAGCTGTGTTTTCTTGGTGTAGATATTGAAGGTCAAAGCTTTAGAACTACTTTTTTACAAATATATTGCTTATTTGATGCTCTCGCAGCCTAATAGCCTGACCTAGCAGATGACAAACAAGCTCAGAAAGTTCTGCATTTGTTTAAAGTTCTCGGCATCTTTGACCTACCCTAGGGAAAACAGGCACATCAGATTCATCATCTGTTTTAAGGTCTCATAGGCTCTCTTACCTACCCAAGGATAAACGAGCTCGGCAGATTCATCATTTGTATAATTTTTTATTGCCTCTAACCTACACGAGGAGAAACCAGCACAGAAAGTTCATCATTTCTTTAAGATCTCATATGCTCTTACCTACTCAAGGACCAAGCTCATAATAAAGGAATCCTTAATTATTTGCCTAACGGAGAACCAACGACACTACCTCTACCGTGTACCCAATTCTTCTATAATAAGGAGCAGGCCTTCCCCAAGCCAAACATGAATACTCCAAGCTGCAATGCTCAACTGTGGCTCTCACTTCTACCCACAGGTTACCAATTTCCAATTTCCATCCCAAAGATTAGCCGATCTTATATTAACTCTTTTTCTCTCGTACAACCTCTTGGCTTCAAGCAGTTTACTACTGTGGCAGGTAAGTGCTTTCCTGAAATACATTCTTGGATGGAGAGAGCTCTTTGATCTTCAAGCTGCAATGCTCAACTGATTTACTGATCTGACAAAGGTTCTTGCTCCATTTCGTGAACCATCTACTGGTGGCCTTATACGTGGCAACAATGTCCCGGGTGCTATAGAAGGTGGTATTCTTCGCTCCAGTTAGTTTCATCAATGTCAAGGAAACCAATTGCGGCCACGCAGTCATGCAGCATGGGTAGAGTAATTGAGATGCTCGTCGTAGTTATTAGTAGTGAAATTTGTGAAGCTTGTTTTTCATGTCTCTCCCTATCACATATTTAGTTTTCTTCTCTTTTTGTGTCTGTGTGTCATTTTTTTTTTCATGTGTGTATCTAGTTTGCTTTGCTTTACTGTGTGTTATTAGTAGTAAAATGTGTCAGTCGACTCTACTCTGCTGGGAACGAGAAGTAGCACCTAAAGCCGAGTCGAGTGAGCCTCGGCCTAAGATGTGGACGTTATGGACGGTCACAGCGTTGCCAATGAGGGATCGGACGAGAACTTGCCGGAGGCGAGGCAGGGAAGATAGGAGAGAGAAATCAGGTTGGATGCAATTTCTTAATTAAATGATGAGGCAAATTTTATACCTCCGTTTTAGAAAAAAATATGGTTGGATGCAATCGAACCAAATTGTGCTCTGTTTGTTCTAATCCACAAAAACAGTTGGAGGAAGAAGAAACATATCTGGTCGTTCGTTTTTCGTCAGGTTTAGGCGCTCCTTTTTAATTAGCCGTTGCACATCAGATAATCCCAGAGTAATTGTGAAAGGTGGTCGTGACAATGCCAGTTCAAACAATTATTCAAATTTAGACAATGAGGAGAAGGGGAATCTTTTGAGATTTTTCATGGAGTTCAGTCCAGAAAATAATAATCAAGAGGATGTCCTCGGGGTGAAACTTATGACCAATTTATCTGTCCAAGAGACATGTACGGTCTAATTAACACATTGAGTCAGAAAATACTAGTATCAATTAGGCGAATCTGTACCTCTTTTCTCTTGGCTAATTGCATCATTTGGTGTAGAGATAAGATCAATACTTCTAAAATAATCTTATGAAATGTAGCTAGTGTTTGTTTAAAGCTCTTGTAGCCTAATAGACTGACCTAGCCGAGGACAAACAAACTCAGGACATTGATCTTTTGTTTCAAGTTCTCATTATATCTTCTCTTTTTTGCGGGTGAAGTTCCCATTATATCTGACCTACCCGGGAAGAAACAAACACAACAAATATGGTTCTTGCCTACTCAGGGACAGGGCTGATAACCAAGGAATTTTTAGCTATTAAACGGACGGAAAACCAATGACTTCATGTCACTGCCCCTACCATGCACCAAAGTCTTTTATATGGGGTGAGCCTTCCGAAAGCTAAAGATAAATAGCTTATTCCTCGTCTTATTTCTCTATAGCGGAATTATTGATTCCTATTCCATGCATTATTTGCTTCATATCTGCACACTAGGGACTGTAATATTGTAGGTGGAGGCATAGGAGGCACCAGAAACTATCGATGGTCAACGGATAATCAAAACAGCAACTCGACACATCCCTGTTGCATCTTCCTCCTACTCTACCATACCAGCTTTTTCCTAGCTTGTCACTGACTGATGACAAGTGTACTGGCTGGATCCACCTAGTGCAGATTCTAATTTTAGATTGGCTCACTAATAAAAAAAGAATGTTAGTGGCGCATCAGTTTTTGCTATTAATGGCGCACTATTGGTGCGCTAATTTTTTTTGGTTTTTTTCTTAATATCAGGTCACTATGGCTTAATCTCGGGTCAATCTTAAGTCAAGATTGGCTCACTAATAAAAAAAGAATGTTAGTGGCACATCAGTTTTTGCTATTAATGGCGCACTATTGGTGCGCCAATTTTTTTTCGTTTTTTTCTTAATATCAGGTCACTATGGCTTAATCTCGCGTCAATCTTAAGTCAAATCACACTCCATGGTCAAACTTCCCAGAAGGTCACCCATCCTCACACTACTCCAAACCAAGCACACTTAACTTCTCGGTTCTATCCAACCCCAGCACCAGCTCACTTAACAGGCACTTGTTGATATATCTATCATATCAATCCTACTAAAGCTTGTTGATGTCTAGGACTTTGTTCATGTTCACGAGTGTGATTAAATTTTGAAAAAATATTTCAAACTTCCCGGTCATATTACATATTATATTTTGAACACTTTTTCCAAAAAAAATTCGAAACCAATTTTTTTCTGTTACTAGTGGCGCACCTAGCAAATGGTGCGCCATTACTAAGTTTGAATTTTTTTCCATTTTTCCCCCTCTAGATCTTAAAAGCCCCGTAACTTTTTCGAGTAGATGATTTTTTATATAATTTTTTTTAATCCGAGTTCGTATGCAAAAGTTATGACCATTTTACTAAATTCCACAGAGATTTTGCAAATAAAGTCGAAATTCATATTTGTAAATTTTCCCAACAACTAGACCACATATCACATGGGAAACTTATTATTTTTTATTTTTTTGACATTCCACAATTTTCTTTTATTTTTTTTAACTGAAAAGGCGGTCCACGGGGCGGGGGGGGGGGGGGGGTGCATTTGGTGAAAATTTTCAAACTTCCCGGTCATATTACGTATCATATTTTGAACATTTTTGCATACGAACCTTGGTCAAAGTTAGTAATGGCGCACACCTTCACAAAGTGCGCCAAGTAATGGCGCACACCTTCACAAAGTGCGCCATTACTATGTGTATGACTTGGTCAAACCTTGGTCAAAGTTAGTAATGGCGCACTTTGTATAGGTGCACCATTACTAAGTTTGACATAGTAATGGCGCACCTATGCAGAGTGCGCCATTACTAAGTTTGACCAAGGTTTGACCTAGTCATACTCATAGTTACGGCGCACTTTGTAAAGGTGCACCATTACTATGTCAACTTAGTAATGGCCCACCTATACAAAATGCGCCATTACTATGTATATGCCTGGGTCAAACCTTGGTCAAACTTAGTAATGGCGCACTTTTCACCTGGTGCGCCATTACTGTTTTGGTTACTAATGGAGCACCTACACATGGTGCGCCACTGCTATATAGCAGTGGTGCACCACATGTATAGTGCGTCATTAATGTCCATATTAACTATAGCCGTTTTTCTAGTAGTGGCTGGATCTAAGCAAGTATCTGTTGAATCTCCATTTTTCTCCCCCGCAAAAAAAAAAGATCTTCATTCTTCTGGAGCCAAAATGACCCATACGTTTGGTTTTTTGTCATGGAGGCTATTTTTGGTTATATATTGGAGATGCTCTTAGTAGATAGCTTAAGACTCAAATCCGGGTGGAGGTGTGCTTTACGTTGGAATCTTTTAAACTGTCGCAATGACATTACCCAAACATGTGTAGAGCTGAGTAATACTATGACTCTCATATGGACCATTGAGTCAAGGATCTACTACTACGAGTGAGTAGAAAATAGTAGACAGACGAACAGGTCTCACATGGTTATTAATAGTAAAATTTGCAAAGCTTGTTTTTCATGTCTCTCCTTATACAATTTTTATATTTTCTTTTTATTTAGTTTTCTTCTCCTTTTGTGTCCGCGTGTCATTTTTCATCTGTGTATCTGGTTTGCTTTGCTTTACTGTGTGTTATTAGTAGTAAAATGTGTCAGTCGATTCTACTCTGCTGGGAACGAGAAGTAGCACCCAAGGCCGAGTCGGGTGAGCCTCAGCCTAAGATGTGTACATCGTGGACGGTCACGGCATCGCCAATGAGGGATCGAACAAGAACTTGCCGGAGGCGAGGCACGGGAGATAGGGAGAGAAATCAGGTTGGATGCAATCTCTTAATTAAATGATGAGGCAAATTTTATGCCTTCATTTCGGAAAAAAAGGGTTGGATGCAATCGACTCAAACCGTGCTATGTTCATTCTAATCTAGAAAACGGTTGGAGGATGAAGAAACATATTTATTTGTTCATTTTCCGATCCAACGATTTGAATGAAGTTGATTGAAATTGGAAAACAATTAGTCGCCTCAGGTTTAGGCGGTTCTTTTTAATTAGCCGTTGCACATCAGATAATCCAAGAATAATTGTGAAAAGGTCGTCGTGAGTCGTGACAATGCCAGTTTAAACATTTATTAAAATTTAGAAAATAAGGAGAAGGGGAATCTTTTGAGATATTTCATGAAGTTCAGTCCAGAAAATAATAATCAAGAGGACGTCCTCGAGGTGAAACTTATGACTGATATATCTGGCCAAGAGATATGGACAGTCTAATTAACACATTGACTCAGAAAATAGTAGTATTTATATCTTTTTTTTGGGTGAAGTTCTCATTGTATTTGACCTACCCAGAGAGAAACAAACACAACAAATTTGGTTCTTACCTACTCGGGACCGAGCTCATAACCAAGGAATTCTTCGCTATTAAAGTGACGGAAAACCAATAACTTCATGTCACTACCTCTACCATAGACCCCAAGTCTTTTATATGGAGTGAGCCTTCCCAATGTCAAAGATGAATAGCTTATTGGTTCCTCGTCTTGTTTCTCTGTAGTGGAATTATTGATTCCTATTCCGCGCATTATTTGTTCTATATTTGCACGCTAGGGACTGGAGTATTGTAGGTGGAGGTATAGGAGGCACCAGGAACTATCAATGATCATCGGATAATCAAAACAGCAACTCGACACAGCCCTGTTGCGTCTTCCTCCTACTCTACCATACTTGCTTTCTCTTAGCCAGTCACTGACCGATGACAAGTTTACTAGCTGGATCCACCTAGTGCAGATTCTAATTTTAGATTGGGTGGATCTAAGCAAGCATCTGTTGAATCTTCATTCTTCTCCCCCGCAAAAAAAAATCTTCATTCTTCTGGAGCCAAAATTTTGTTGCCCAAAATGACCCAAACGTCTGTTTTTTGTCATGGAGGCTATTTTTGGTTATATGTTGGAGATCCTCTTATAAGATAGCTTAAGACTCAAATCCGGGTGGGGGTGTGCTTTACGTTGAAACCTTTTAAACGGTCGCAACGACATTATCCAAACATGTGTAGAGCTGAGTAATACTATGACTCTCTCATGGACCATTGAGTCAAGGATCTACTACTACGAGTGAGTAGAAAATAGTAGACAGACGAACAGGTCTCACATGGTTATTACTAGTAAAATTTGCAAAGCTTGTTTTTCATGTCTCTCCTTATACATTTTTTTATCTTCTCTTTTTATTTAGTTTTCTTCTCTTTTCGTGTCTGCGTGACATTTTTCATGTGTGTATCTGGTTTGCTTTGCTTTACTGCGTGTTATTAGAAGTAAAATGTGTCAGTCAATTCTACTCTGCTGAGAATGAGAATTCGCACCCAAGGCCAAGTCGGGTGAGCCTCATCCTAAGATGTCGACGTCGTGGACGGCCACGGCGTCGCCAATGAGGGATCGGACGAGAACTTGCTAGAGGCGAGGCATGGGAGATAGGGGAGGGAAATCAGATTGGATGCAATTTCCTAATTAAATGATGAGGCAAATGTTATTCCCCTGTTTCAAAAAAAGAAGGTTGGAAGCAATCAACTCAAACTGTGATCTGTGCGTTCTAATCTAGAAAACGGTTGGAGGAAGAAAAAACATATTTGGTCGTTCGTTTCCGATCCAACGATTTGAATGCAGTTGATTGAAAAAATTGGAAAATAGTTAAGTCACCTCAGGTTTAGGTGGTCCTTTTTAATTAGCAGTTGCACATCAGATAATCCCAGAGTAATTGTGAAAGGCGGTCGTGACAAACAATTATTCAAAATTAGACAGTGAGGAGAAAGGGAATCTTTTGAGATTTTTCCTAAAATTCAGTTCACAAAATAATAATAAAGAGGACCTCCTCGAGGTGAAACTTATGACCGATTTATCTAGACAAGAGACATGGATGGCCTATTTAACACACCGAGTCACAAAATACTACCAATTAGACAAATTTATATCTCTTTTCTCTTGGCTAATTGCATCATCCTGGTGTAGAGGCCGACGTGTTGTGTTGATTTAAATCTCTTGTAACCTAATAGACTGACCTACCCGAGGACAAACAAGCTCAGGGCATTCATCTTTTGTTTGAAGTTCTAATTGTATCTGACCTATCCGGGGAGAAACAAACACAACAAATTATGTTCTTACCTACTCGAGGACCGAGCTCATAACCAAGGAATCCTTAGCTATTAAAGTGACGGAAAACCAATGTCTTAATGTCACTACATCATATGGAGTGAGACTTCCCAAAGCCAAGGACGAATAGCTTATTCCTCGTCTTATTTCTAGTGGAATTATCGATTCCTATTACGTGCATTATTGTTCATGTCTGCATGCTAGGGACTGGAATATTGTAGGTGTAGGCATAGGAGGCACCAGGAACTATGGATGATCAATGGATAATCAAAGCAGCAACTCAGCACAGCCCCACTGCATCTTCCTCCCACTATACCATGCCAGCGTTTTTCTTGCCGGTCACTGACTAATGAAAAGTGTACTGGCTGGATCCACCTAATGCAGATTCTAATTTTAGACTGGCTGCATCTAAGCAATTAGTATCGGTTGAATCTACAATCTTCTGGTATCCATTGGAGTACACGACCTAGCCAGCCGCCGCCTCCCAAAAAGCTAGGGTTCTTTGCCTACCGCCGGCGCCGGTCCATCCCGTCTCCAGTGGCCTTAAGGACATGGAGGCGGAGTGGATCTCGGCCGTTGCCGGTGGGAGGGCTTCTATTTTAGATATATTTTTCGAGCTTTGTTAGGGTTTGTGTCCTGCTCAGGAAGGTGAGATGGCAGCGGCTCCCTGAAAATGGAATAAAGGTCTCCTTGTCTAGCCCCCATTCAGGTGATGCGTCTAGCATCATCGGGGTGTGTCTCCGGTGGATCTATCATTGGTGATTTGCTCGGATCTATTCGTCGTTCGACTTCGTTAGTGTGTCTTCAGTTGGATCCTTTTGATCTACACTTCATCTGCGGCAGTTGGATCCTATTGGTTCTATGGGGCCTTAGCACGACGACTTCCCGATTGTTTACTACAACAAGGTTTGCCCGGCTCTGGCGAGGGAGGGGCAATGACAACGGCGCGCCTTCGGTTCACTTCAGTGCTTGTAGTCGTCGCTAGGTGGTCTATGGATCTGTATGTAATTTTTATTATTTCTAGTGTTCGTTGTACTACCATGATTGAAGATGAATAGATTTGATGTTTTTTCTTGCAAAAAAAAGAAACCTCTGTGTATATATCGACTTAGTGAATGTTAAATATATCTTTCGCATGAAATTTATTTCAAAGCTCAACCTTCCCTTTAAACATCTTTATTCGGTATCTACGTCGAGGAGTGGCTTTGGACAAGCCAAAATTAGTTGAATATGTGGAGTTTGGTAAATCAAAGCTCTGACATAGACCCTTCTTGAAGATAAGATGAATTGCAATTGTTTGATGACTAAGAATATAGTTTGTTAGCTTCAAGAAATTTTATGATCTATACTTTAACACGTGAATAGTTTGTTACTTGATCATGAGAAGTTATGAAGATGAGCTACTGATATGACATATAATGATGCTAGAAAAAATGATTGGAACTATCATTGATCAAACTTGTGCACTTGCTAGCATTCACACTTCATAACTGATTTCTTTTATCATTTACCTACTCGACGACGAGCAGGAATTAAGCTTGGGGATGCTGATACGTCTCCAACATATCTATAATTTATGAAGTATTCATGCTATTATATTATCAACCTTGGATGTTTTATATGCATTTATATGCTATTTTATATGGTTTTTGGGACTAACCTATCAACCTAGGGCCCAGTGCCAGTTTCTGTTTTTTTCCTTGTTTTAGAATATCGCATAAAAGGAAAACCAAACGGAGTCCAATTGACCTGAAACTTAACGGAGCTCATTTTTGGACCAGAAGAAGGCCACGGAGTCAAAGAGTTGGTCCAGAAGAGTCCCAGGCTGCCCACGAGGGTGGGGGGCGCGCCCACGCCCCTGGGCACGCCTCCCTGCCTCGTGGACAGCCCGGAGACCCCCCCTGACTTGTTCTCGACGCCAACACCTCTCATATATACCCAAACTTCCAGAAAGAAACCTAGATCGGAAGTTCCGCCGCCGCAAGCCTCTATAGCCACGAGAAATCAATCTAGGCCCTCTCTGGCACCCTACTGGAGGGGCCATCATCACCGGTGGCCATGGAGGAGGATCCCGGAGAGGCCATCATCGCCATGAAGGCCAAGGACCAGAGGGAGAACCTCTCCCCATCTAGGGGGAGGCCATGGAGGAGGAAGCACAAGGAGTGCCATCGGGAGGGAAATCATCGGCGCGGTGATCGTCTTCATCAACATCACCATCATCATCACCATCCTCATCTCTTTTACGCGGTCCACTCTCCCGCACCCCGCTGTAATCCCTACTTGAACATGGTGCTTTATGCCACATATTATGATCCAATGATGTGTTGCCATCCTATGATGTTTTGAGTAGATATCCTTTATCTTTGGGTTGATTGATGATCTAGATTGGTATGAGTTGTATGTTTTATTTTGGTGTTGTCCTATGGTGCCCTCTGTCGCCGGCATAGCGTGAGGGATTCAGCTGTAGGGTGTTGCAATACGTTCATGATTCGCTTATAGTGGGTTGGTGTGTGACTGAAACACAAACCCGAGTAAGGGGGTTGTTGCGTATGGGAATAAAGAGGACTTGATGCTTTAATGCTATGGTTGGTTTTTACCTTAATGATCTTTAGTAGTTGCGGATGCTTGTTAGAGTTACAATCATAGTGCATATGATCCAAGAAGAGAAAGTATGTTAGCTTATGCCTCTCCCTCATATGAAATTGCAATGACGACTATCGGTCTTGTTAGCTATTGCCTAGGACAATTCCGCACACCGATCCATCATTATTCCACACTCACTATTTATAATATGTAGTAATATATTCTAACATTATGATAGCAGCACCTACTTTTATGTTTTGGCTCTCCGATGCCATGCAAAGTTATCCTCTTCATACCTACAACGTAGTTTTATTTCTCGTTTCTAGTTGGAAGTACGTAGAGTCGTATCAGTGGCAGATAGGGCTTGAGAGAATATTGATCTTAACTTTAGCTCCTTGTGGGTTTGCCACTCCATACTTATCACTTCCACCGTTGGAAATTGCTACAATGATTCCCTTCACTTGGGGATTATCATGCGCCAGCCACAACGAAATCGTGCAGCTGCACGATCTAGCATTTAGGGAGAATCATCAATCAGCTCTTGTAGTCAAGGACAAACAAGCTCAGCATTCATATTTTGTTCAATGTTCTCATTTTATCTGACCTGCCCGGGGAGAAACAAGCACAAAAAATTCATCTATTTGTTTAATGATCTCATAGGTTCTTACCTACCCAAGGACCGAGCACCATGCAGAATACCTATGACTTTTTATCACTACTTTTGGGAGAACCATCGACTCCATGTCAGTACCTGTGCCACATCCCAAGTCTTTTATATGGAGTGAACCTTCCCAAAGACAAAGATGAACAGCTTCTTCATCCTATTTCCTACATTATTTGTTTCGTATCTGCATGCTATGGATTGGAATTTTATAGGTGTAGACATAGGGGGGCTCAGTGATAGAAGGGAGAGAGAGGTTTGGTGGAATAGTTTGTTGTCTTGCTTGAGCATCGTGGGCATATATATAGGAGTACATGATCTACTTGGAGTATAAGACAAGCCAAAATAATTCCTAGTTTATCCTATGTTTCCTAATACAATCACGTTACTCAACATCCCCTCGCAGTCACAACGGTAGCGACGCGGACGGTGAGACTGGATAAGAATACGAAGGCAAGCCGACGGACACCCCACCACAGTCGTAACGGTCGATGCATCTCGGAGTCGTGGCTGGAGTGGAAACCGACGAGGTTGCTCAAGGAAGGCAGTAGCCATTTGTGCCGTTTGTCGAGGTAGCCGAGAGCGTGGCGGTAGCCGTGCGAAGAACGACGTGGTCCGTGTCGAGTCGGGGGGTCGCCGGTGTCGAGGTACACTACTAGGGAAAACCCTAGTAGTAGCGCGGGTTTTGAGGCTATCAGCATCGCGGGCAGCCGCCCTACCAATAAGGGGCTACAGCTAACTGTTAGTAGTAGCGCGGTTTGTACCCGCACTACTACTATGGACTATATCAGCAGCGTGTTTCCTTTGCGCGCTACTATTAATTAGCTGTAGTGATTTTCTGGCCCGGGCTACTGCTATATCTTCCATCATCCCCCCCGCCCCCGCTTCCTAGCCTGTTTCAGCTTCAATAAACTGCAATTTCCAGATACTAGGTACTACTAGATATCAATTTCATAAAGCATTATAGGTACTAGGTAGTACTCCCTCGGTTCCAAATTGCTCGTGGTTTTAGTTCAAATTTGAACTAAAACCACGACGAGTAATTTGGAACGGAGGGACTACTAGATAACAATTTCATATATATTGAACATGCATCCTCAAGCAGTACAAGGTGATCATCATATGTAGTTCTAGATGATATCGACAATGATCATCATGTATAGTTCTACATGATATCAACGACGATCATCATATGTAGTTCTAGATGATATAGCCACACACATGTATGTAGTTCTAGATGATATCGACGACGATCATCATCCTCAAGCCTGGGCGGTGGGTGTTCTTGATAGTTATTAGGATGGCCTGACCAACACGAAGATTCTTGCCAACGAGGAATCTCTTCCACCCAACCGAGTTTAAGTGTGTGCGGCTGTCTGTGTCCATGTGGTAAGTACAGGTGGTGACGGAGCCCCTTGCGGTAAGGCGTAGTCCAGCTGAGCCTTCTTCATCAGGCTCGATACCACAACTCACACATAGGTTCTTTGGCAATTTCTGAATAAGAAAAACATATCAATTAAGAAATAGCCTCGCACATACTCTTGCAAATATATTTCTGTTAAGTCTAGATTTCTACACTATCAAAAGACACAGTACTATGCAGTTGTACTAACTAATCATGATTTCTACTAATAAGTATATATGGATTATCTACACTATTAATAGTTCCTTGGATTCTACACTAATAAGCATGTGATCAGAGTCTACACTAAAGCATATCATCGACTAGATTCCACAAAGCATTTGTAAGTATAACAATGAAGCATATATATATCATCAGATTACTACAGTCAGTACGTATAACATACCATTTCATGCCGATCGACCATGGTACTTGTCAGGCGGGTCACGAATGGCACCCCGACAAAGTCATCACGTGGCGGAATTATGTCCCATAGGTTGCACACCTCCTCCTCGCTCAGCCTCATTCTTTGAGCTACGATGGCTTCATGAAGTGGGTTCTCATCATGTTCATCGAGTGGGTCCTCATTATCTTCATCATCTTCGTCATCTTCATCATCTTCCACCAGGTTGAGATAAATGACAGCCAGCTTGGGTCTTTCTGCTCTGAAGCAGAAGCTGATCAACTCACCACCAGTAAGACGCATACGGGCAAGGAAATGGGCCCATCCATCTCCTCCAATCTGCGACATATTGCGTCCTTTCTCGACCTCCATATTGTACGCCCCCTCAGGAGCCTCAAATTTCACAGTGTCTCCTGTTAGCTTGTTGAATTTCAACCTCACATTGCATGGGACGATCTGTGTAAAAAAAGCAAAATGACAAAATGCAGTAATGCCAACACTAAAAATAAAATAGTTGTTACATTTCGCCGCATGACGAAAACTCGGCTGGAAGTAGATGCCGAACAGCTTGCCAGTTGCAAGGCTGCTGGCGCACCTTGACTTGCATAGTCGACATAGTGGTGGTGGTGGTGGCGCCATTTTGCTAAAAAAACAAGTGCAAATTTAACTAAATTGACACCTACATTTTTCCAAAAAATAACTTATTACAAAAAAAACAAAAGCATCTACCTATCCATGTACATAAATAATAACAATAAAATGGTGCATACTAAATCAACTAGCCTACTATATCCACTAGCACACTAAATCAACTAAATCAAAATGTTCTAAATCAACTAAATCAACTAGCCTACTAAATCAAATAGCCTACTAAATCAACTAAATCAAAATGTTCTAAATCAACTAAATCAACTAAATCAAAATGTCCTAAATCAACTAAATCAACTAACCTACTAAATCAACTAGCCTACTAAATCAAAATGTAGCAGGGAGGAAGGGTTGTGGATGGAGGAGGGAGGAGGGAGAAGGAGGGGCGACTCGAGGAGGGAGAAGAGAGTAGGACGGAGGAGGAAGACGGAGCGAGGAGGGGCCGGCCGGCGGCGAGTGGAGGGAGGACGGAGGAGGAAGGTGGTGCGAGGAGGGGCCGGCCAGCGGTGACACTGGAGGGAGGATGAAGGAGGATGCCGGTACCGAGTCCAGCGAGGAGGAGGAGGTGACAGCGGCGCAGATCGGAGGAGGGGCGACGGGGGAGGACTGGCGTGGGTGAGGGGGACATCGAGGGAGTGTGAGAGTGTGGATCGGATAGATCTAGAGGAGGGGGGAGATGGAATGGCTTAGCAGTAGCGCGCTATAGAAAAAGGCGCTACTGCTAAACGACCTAGCAGTAGCGCCTTTCAAAAAGAACGCACTACTGCTATGTGTCAAAGATGTAAAATAGACATCAAAATACATTGATCATCAATGATCTTTTGTGTACAATCTGATTTGTCAATATGAGTCCTCACCAGTTTAGGAACTGGTGAAGACTCATATTGCGGCCACAAATTCTACACATAGAGTTCAATGAAGACCAAGTGCTTGTGAAAGTTTGAGAAGTAAGATATTTAAGGTGGTACAAACTCCCTTCACGGAGCGAGGTGGGACTAAATTTCTTAGTAAACTTAGCAGTAGCGGTTATTGTGCAAACGCGCTTCTGCTATGGTCCGTAGCAGTAGCGCTCTTCATATTAACGCGCTGCTGCTAGAACTGGCCTAGCGGCGGCGTCGTGGCAATTATAGCAGTAGCGCGCCTTAGACCGGGCGCGCTACTGATATATTTATTTCAGCAGCGTGGTTTGCGCGCACACGCTCCTACTAGTTAGCGGCAGTGCCTTATTTTAAAGCGCGCTGCTGGTAAGATTCTGTGTATAAGCTTTTCCCTAGTAGTGGTAGTCGCCATGGAGCCACGGAAGAAGAGCAGCGGCGGCGGCCGCTAGAGAGGAGCGCGGCGGTGGTGCTCTGATACCATGATAGAAGGGAGAGAGAGGTTTGGCGGAATAGTTTGTGGTATTGCTTGAGCCTCGTGGGCATATATATAGGAGTATATGATCCACTTGGAGTATAAGACAAGCCAGAATAATTCCTAGTTTATCCTATGTTTCCTAATACAATCACGTTACTCAACACTCAGGAACTATGGATGATCAACAACTTCTTCTCCTACACTGCACATCAACTAATTTCTCGCCCGGAGGTGTCACTGGCGATGAGTGGTGAGATGAGGTGGAACCTCACGTCCTGCTAGCTTGATGACCACGCTAAGGTACCACATCATGTCTACCTCCGCCACCAGCTTCTCCACCACACGCGGGCGGCACCACACCATGGACGTCGTCGCCTTGGTCCCGCCAACAGGCTAGTCGCGTGCATGGATGGTCCAGCGTAGTTGTTGGATCGGGAAACAGCATGCTTGGGCTCTTCGGAAGTGGCAACTTGATACGTCTCCGTCGTATCTATAATTTTGATTGTTCCATGCCAATATTATTCAACTTTCATATACTTTTGGCAACTTTTTATACTATTTTTGGGACTAACATATTGATCCAGTTCCCAGTGCAAGTTCCTGTTTGTTGCATGTTTTATGTTTCGTAGAAACCCAATATCAACGGAATCCAAACGGGATAAAAACGGACGGAAAATTATTTTGGAATATTTGGGATTTTCCAAAGAAAGAATTAACGCGAAACGGTGCCCGAGGTGGTCAGGAGATACAGGGGGCGTGCTTGCCCTTACTAGGCATGCCTGCCACCCTCCTGGTCCACCCGTAAGGCAGTTGATGCTCTTCTTTTGCCTCAAGAAAGCTAATTTTTGGAAAAAAAATCGTGGCGAAGGTTTTGACCCAATCGGAGTTACGGACCTCCATATATACACGAAACGGTGAAACAAAAAGAGAGAGAGAGAGAGACAGAGAGATAGATCCAATCTCGGAGGGGCTCTCGCCCCTCCCACGCCATGGGAGCCAAGGACCAGAGGGGAAACCCTTCTCCCATCTAGGGAGAAGGTCAAGGAAGAAGAAGAAGAATGGGGGCTCTCTCCCCCTTGCTTCCGGTGGCGCCGGAGCGCTGCCGGGGGCCATTATCATCACCGCCATCTTCACCAACACCATCGCCATCTTCACCAACATCTCCATCACCTTCTGCCCTTCTATATTCAGCGGTCCACTCTCGCGCAACCCGCTGTACCCTCTACTTGAACATGGTGCTTTATGCTTCATATTATTATTCCAATGATGTGTTGCCATCCTATTATGTCTGAGTAGATTTTCTTTGTCCTATCGGTGATTGATGAATTGCTATGATTGATTTAATTTGCTTGTGGTTATGTTGTTGTCCTTTGGTGCCCATCATATGAGCGTGCGCGTGAATCACACCATAGGGTCAGTTGTATGTTGATAGGACTATGTATTGGAGGGCAAGAGTGATGTAAGCTTCAACCTAGCATAGAAATTGATGCATACGGGATTGAAGGGGACCAATATATCTTAATGCTATGGTTGGGTTTTACCTTAATGAACGGTAGTAGTTGCGGATGCTTGCTAATAGTTCCAATCATAAGTGCATAGAATTCCAAGTCGTGGATGACATGCTAGCAGTGGCCTCTCCCACATAAAACTTGCTATCGGTCTAGTAAAGTAGTCAATTGCTTAGGGACAATTCCGCAACTCCTACCACCACTTTTCCACACTCGCTATATTTACTTTATTGTTTCTTTATATAAACAGCCCCTAACTTTTATTTACGCACTCTTTATTATCTTGCAAACCTATCCAAAAACACCTACAAAGTACTTCTAGTTTCATACTTGTTCTAGGTAAAGGGAACACTAAGCATGCGTAGAGTCGTATCAGTGGCAGATAGGACTTGAGAGAATATTTGTTCTACCTTGAGCTCGTCGTTGGGTTCGACACTCTTACTTATCGAAAGAGGCTACAATTGATCCCGTATACTTGCGGGTTATCAAGACCTTTTCTCGGCGCCGCTGCCGGGAGTCATAGTGTGGGGTGATATTCTAAATGCATGCTTGTTTGCTTTATCACTAAGTAATTTTTATTTGCTGTTCTAAGTTGTTCTCTATCTTTAGTTATGGATATGGACCACGAAATACCAAAAAAATTAGGTGTACTTGCTACTCATAGAGATGGGGAACCTCCTAAAACCATCGATGCTCGTTATGTTCAAGATATTATGTACTACTTTGATAATCCTGAGAAAACCCCATTCAATTATGTTACGGGAGACACGGTGGATCAACGTGAATACTTTAGGGATTATCGCTTGACACAAAAAGGGAACTATTATGGGATCAAACTAATATGTTATATTGGTATGCTCGGGACCTATGCTTGAGATATGATTATACTTGTTGCTCTAGGATGAAAGCTCCACACCTTCCCTTTTCATGCGAATTTAATGATAATAAAACCTTGGCTTCTTATGCTAATGGTATATATGATTACTATGATGTGGAACAAATAGAAGAATTTTTTGCTTTTAAGGGTGCTTATGAAATTGAATCTTTGTTTGAAAAGTATGAAGCTTTTGATGATGATGCTGTTTATAGGCCTGAAAATTATGTGTGACGCCCTCGATTCAATCGTACACTAATCATACACGCAAATGTGTACGATCAAGACCAAGGACTCACGGGAAGATATCACAACACAACTCTAGACACAAATTTAAAATAATACAAGCTTTTATATTACAAGCCAGGGGCCTTGAGGGCTCGAATACATAAGGTCGAATACACAAGAGTCAGCGGAAGCAACAATATCTGAGTACAGACATAAGTTAGACAAGTTTTCCTTAAGAAGGCTAGCACAAAAGCAGCAACGATCGAAAAGGCAAGGCCTCCCGCCTGGGAGCCTCCTAATTACTCCTTGTCGTCGGCGGCCTCCACTTAGTAGTAGGCACCCTCGGGGTAGTAGTAGTCGTCGGTGGCGTCGTCTGGATCCTGGGCTCCACCCTCTGGTTGCGACAACCAGAAAGAAGGAAGAAGGGGGAAAGGGAAAGCAAAGAAACCGTGAGTACTCATCCAAAGTACTCGCAAGCAAGGATCTACACTACATATGCAACATTATCAAAGGAAAGGCTGTATATGTGGACTGCAGAATGCCAGAAGAGAAGGGGAAAGCCTAGCCTATCAAAGACTAGCATCTTCTGGAAACCACCATCTTGCAGCAACAGGAGGGAGTAGAGTAGCATAAAGTAAAGTAGTAGAAGTGTTATCAACCTCGGCCAGAGATCCTTTCTCGACTCCGCCGTAAAGCAATCCCAGAGCCATACTATCCAGCTTATCATCACCATCCGATTCTCATCACCATCCAATTCTCATCACAAGTATCCAGTTCTAGTTGTATCGATCGGGATACAACTCCAAGTGTCCGTTATCAGAGGACAGGCTATCGATAGTTGTTTTCTTCCCTGCAGGGGTGCACCAACTTACCCACCACGCTCGATTAACTCCGGCCGGACAGACTTTCCTGGGTCATTCCCGGCCTCGGCCAAACAATACGCCGCAACCCGACCTAGGCTTAATAGAGAGGCCAGCACGCCTGACTAAACCTATGCCCCCAGGAGTCATGGGCCATCTCCTCAGGAACTCCTGCATGTTGCGAGGGCGGACGGTGAGCAGACCTAGCTACCTCCTTCAACAAGGCAAAGCGCCACGCAGTCCAACCCAAAGACGCTACCGCCAGCCAATCGACGCTTATTAAGCTTGGTGATGCATAGGGGCAGAACGCCCATACTATGCCCACGTGATGGTTAGTGCTATCAGGCCAGAGGCCCCTCGGATCAAATATCCAAATTATAGTGGATTAGGAACGTTCGGTAACAAACAGAGACTCACGAAAGATGTGACCCCGTTGCCCCGTCTCGAGGACTTGCGGCAAGGGCTGGGAATGCCCGGCCACGCCTCGTATTTATCTCGCGGGCACCCTCCAGGTCAACCCGACTCCACATCACTCGCAATTAAGCTCGCGCGGGTACCCCTCGAAGTCGACCCGTCTTTAGTAACATGGTTCAGTGTAAAGTCATAGTAATCATAGTAACTGTGTGTCTAAACACCAAGGGGAAAACCCGAGGAATCACCCCCGGTGAATTCCACTCGATGTAGTCATCAAGGTGAACGTAAGAGGATTCACCCTCGAGGTCCACAATTGAGGGGTTGCACGTCAGAGTCGTATCGGAAGTGGTTAACGAGGAAAGCACCCTCGATGACCACGACCGAATAACTACACTACAGGGTTAACATCAGAAGTGCTGATGAGGTCTCACCCTCGGTACTCGATAGTAACCCAATAGTGTCAAGCAACTAAGGGGAAGTGATGTGCGGTGTCGGGGCCTGGTCTTCGATCCCGTTGATCGGGTCTTCTGATTATCCAACGGGGCAGTCGGGACAAAGTGGGGTTCACTGATGGATCTCTAAGCAACCTATACTAAGCAGTTTAGGATAAGCAGGTAAGGTACAACAACAGGTTACAAAAGCAGGCTATGCATCAGAATAGGAGCAATCAATAACAGTAGCAAAATCTAATGCCAGCATGAGAGAATGGAATGGGCGATATCGGATGATCAAAGGGGGGGCTTGCCTGGTTGCTCTGGCAAGGAGGGGTCGTCGTCGACGTAGTCGATCACAGGGGCAGCATCGGTCTCGGGGTCTACTGGGGAGACGAGGGAGAAGAAACAGTAAATATAAAAGCAAACATAGCATCACAAAGCGTAACATGGCAATATGCTGTGCCGGGTGTGACCTAACGCACAGCTACACGATATAGGTGAAGGGGGAATTCAACCGAATGTATTCCGGTTCGGACTATGTCAGACGTATGATGACCGGAGGGGGAATGTTCCATGTTCAGATAGTTAGAGGCATCTGACAGGTAAATGGACCGCGTATTCGGATTCTTCTTGTTGTTCTGAGCAACTTTCATGTATAAATTTTTACGATCCGGGCTATGGTTTAAAAGTTCCGGATTTTCGAAGTTTAAACCAATTTCTGAAATATTTTAAAAGCAGAAAAGGTTTATTGCGTCAGCAGTGACGTCAGCACTGCGTCAGCTCTGCTGACAAGTCAAACTGAAGGTGGGACCCACCTGTCAGCCTCTCTATCTAACAGAGGCTTAACTAAACTAACAAGGTTAGTTAGGGGGCGTGGGCCCCAGCAGTCAGTGACTAGTTAGTACTAATTAACTAACTAACTTAACTAACGTTTTAATTAATCGTTTTATTTATTTATTTTAAAACGTTTTACTTGCAGTACCCACATGTCAGCGAGCCAGAGCTGCCATGTGGGCAGTTGACTTGGTCAACTGGGCCCGCTAGGCCCAGCGGTCAGCGGCCCGAGCGCGTGGGGCCCACAGCCATGCTGGCGCCACGTCGGACACGTCGCCGGAGCTGCTCCGGCGACCCAAAGCACGGCAGCCAAGCGGAGCAGCAGCCTCGAAGGCGCTTAGAGAGCACCATTTGCCGCGGTTGGCTGCGTTCGACGAGTCTCGCCCATGAAGTCGAGCAGTGGTGTTGGCTTCACGGAGTTGGCCGGGAACTGCGCCCGGCATTTAGGTGGCGGAGGCGAGGTTCGGGCGGCGACGAAACCGGCGTTGCGGTGCGCGTTTTGGTGAACTAAGGAGCTGGGCGAGGTGTACGCGTTGCAGCGAGGCCAACGGTCGCGAGCCCGTGACCATTTGGTCACCGAAAGCACGCCGACGGCGAGCGAAGGCGGCGACGCGTTCGGGCGTTCGTCGAGGTAGGTGCTAAGGGGCACTGGGAGGGAAGCAAGTGGCACGGGCGGCTTTAGCGAGCGGTCCTGAGCATGCTCGTGTGCTCGGGTGAGCATGACGATGCGCACAGCGACGGTGACGAGCTATGCGGCGGAGCTGCGTTCGGGCGGTGATGGCAGCGGCGGCTACGTTGGTGGATCCGTGCGGGGGAGCGAGGAGAGAGACGCGGTGGCTCACCGGGAGCCGTAGGGAAGTGGCAGCATGCTCGGAGAGGCTTATCGGAGGCGTACGGCGGCGGCGATCGGCGACTGCCGGGGTCGGGGAGGAGCTCGATCCCGAGGTTGTGGTGGCGTCGGGCTTGATCCAGAGGGCGGAGAGGAAGTAGAGGAAGTCGGTGGAGCAGTCGGGCTCGTCGGAGAGGCACTCGGGGCGCGATGGCCGTGAGGACGGGCAAGGCACGGCGGCGACCGCGTCGGTCTCCTCTCCAAAACGAAGGAGAGGGAGAGGGAGAAGGGGAATTGGGTGAGGGGGGAAAGATCTCGGCGGAAGCCAGGGCACCGCCGCTGGCGTCCTTATCCTCCCCGCGGCTCCTGTAGCAGCGTGGTCGGCAAGGTGGGTTGGGCGGCGACCGTGGGCACGGTCGGAGGAACAAGGAGGGGGAAGGAACGACCCAGCGGGAAGGTGGGCCGGCTTGCTGGGACGGGCCGAGGCCTAGGGGGCAGGGGGCTTTCTCTCTCTCACCTCCTCTCTTTCTTTTAGTTCTTTTTTTAACTTAAAATAGAGAGAGGAAAAGATTTATTTGAGCATCCAAAGGATTTAGGAAAAATACGAGACTTGGCCAATTAATTCCTCCACATTTTTAGGTATTGCCACAAATAGTTTGGAGGTAAGAGGATTTGACTAGGAATTTTGGAAATTGGGAATGGCATATTTAAATGCTGCAGGAACACTAATTAATTTCCAGGGGCAATTTGGGAACTCCAAAGATTTTGGTTTTAACATGAAAAATACTTAGAGAAAATTTGTCATATTGTGAACTATTTTGATTGTATGAAAGAATAAGCAAATATTTGACATGCAATTTGAATTTGAAATAGATTTCGGACAAGTGGCATTTTGGCATGATGATCATGATGACATGACCTTTATTAGGGGGAGATTACTGTAGTGTGATGCTGGGGATGTTACAAGTCTCCTCCACTACAATACATCTCGTCCCGAGATTTAAGTGGGGAAGTAAAGAGTAACTTCGGGAGAACTGACCCTTATAGGGTTAACTATGTGGTGAACAATTCAGGGAATGAGGCAGAAGTATCTCTCGAGTTGAAACTTAATAAACATCGAGAGCAAAGTATGAAGGTACAATAGGAAGTTTCAAGCGAATGGATAAATGATTGATACCTGAACAAAGTGTGAGGAAGGGGTTCAGAGCATCGGGAACAGATCATCTCTCGAAAGGTGGCTCGTGACATGATACGAAGC
Organism: Aegilops bicornis; assembly: GCA_021605145.1. NCBI lineage: Eukaryota > Viridiplantae > Streptophyta > Magnoliopsida > Poales > Poaceae > Aegilops > Aegilops bicornis. Next base: position 656,168,645 of record CM038669.1, on the reverse strand, counting down.
CAAATGCAAGAATATTTCGGAATCAAAGATATACAGGAGAGTCAGGTTCCGATCCTGTGGAACTGTGGGTTATGAGCCCACCATGTGGGTTAAAAGTAGAAAGGGGGACGATAGCGAGGCATGTCAGATGATAGACTGTCAGTTATGTTGTCAACAACATTGGTACCAAGGGCGAGGGACGGAGAGAACTATTTTCCTGCTCGTTGAAGGAGGCGGACCAATAGGCAAAGTTCTTGTCCATCGATGGTTACTAGAATGTCAACAACAACAATAACAAGGTCTTACTGACAAATTGTACACTGAGGTGTTTTCATAAGCAAGGAACTATTACTGCTTAGATCTCATAAACCACCAGAAAGGTTAAACAAAACAATGGAAAAGAAAAGGTGATCATTAGATTAATCAGAACATTGGAAAGGAAAATGTGTTCATACACCAGGATTGGGAGTATATCCTTCCCAAGGGGAAGCGGAGCCGGATATACATGATATGATAGCAAATTAAAAAGCATTTAGATAACAGGGCGAGGGAAGAATCATGATATTACCCATACAATGGTGTTTGGATAATAGATCAAGAAAAATTCGACAATGTGCTTCCAATGTTCTTCTTGATATACGAAATACCTCAGTCATGATTCGAGGTAGCATTAACATGTTGTTAGAAGTAGGGGTTGGAGTTGAAGATCACAAGAAATACTGAAGGAACAATTGCAGCAATAGCAAGGAGTCCAAGGTATAACCGAGACATGATCAAACATGTGTTGAAAAGAAGACAAGGGAGTTGTCATGATAACTTAAATCATCAATGGTCAAGGATGGTAGTTCTCATCACGAATTCGATTGATATCCTGTAAGAGCTCAGAATGTTGATGATGATCATGACACATTTGTCGAGAGATTTCATGAAGATGTAATCGATTGGCGATGACATCAAGTCAAAGGAATGATGAACCGAAAGGTTATTGGAACCACGGGTACGACACAAACTCGAAATTAAGGTTGCTATTCAAGACAAAATGATATGACGAGCAAAATCGATGTAGGCTTAGCTCATCATCGAAAATTGTGCTCCGGGAAGAAGGATCAGGTAGCACAGTTAAAATTTATCCCGATAATGATATAGCCGATCAGGCTAGGAATGACTTGAAGGATTATTAAACTTGTAAGCAATGAAAATTACTTAGAGTTGTTGAATCGGAGTGCGGATCGATTCTCTTGTCGTTGTTCTCGAGTGACTGATAACTCAGAACCCGGGGGAAAATCTGGAATCGGTGAGAAGTAATACTAGATGAATATTCATAGGAAGCAACTCAGTTATTTGATATTCTCGAGATACCAGGGGTAATACTCGAAGGTAGAACATATTTGAGTTTGGACATATGTATTGATATGCAGAAGGCAAGCACTTCAACTTGTCCGAGAAAGGGGATCAAAGAAGACAATCTTGGTTGGAACCACGATTGCAAAGGCCAAAAACATAGATATATGATCAAATTATACCAAGGGAATAATTATTGTTACGATAAGCTTCCATGATAAGATCTACATCGTTTCCATGGGCATGAACACAAAGTTCAAGGTCGACTCCCACTTCTCCAATGCATATCATTTCATTTACTCCTCGTTTTCGAAGAATTTGTAGTGCGGAAGATTTATCTGGTGAAGCACCAGAAGAGTATGACTCAGATCTCTTTCGAGTTCACACTGATTAGGGAAGGCATAGGTTCAACCCATAGGGGTATCTTAGGAACATTTACCACTAACTTCAGGATTAAGATATACCAGCTCGAAAGCAGAGCATGGTTGACAAAAGCATATGATAGAATTTACCAAAGGCATTATGTGTCAGGGCAAAACTCACAAGTTTAATGAATATGAAGGACATTGTCAGATAATAATCCAACCAAGGATATGGCGGTCCATAAAAGATCTGATGTGAGTATCGATACTCACCCAGAACAAGAAAGAATGCAATGGCATCGGGTTATAGATATAACTGGATAACTTCAAAGCTTGAATACAAAGGAATTACGATTTTCAAATCAGAAGATCTAAAGCAGAGGCTCTGATCAAAAGATAATTGAGTTGAATCGATACAGATCGACAACCAATCAAGGTTTGATTTGACAAAAACAAGCTTATGTTTGTAGTGACGTCTGAGCCGGAAGGATGAATGCTAGTATCGATTGTGATTCTACGAGCATTCGCGACATATTGGATCAAACAAGAAGATGCTAGAAATATGGAATTAACCATAATGCAAGCAAACAAGAATTTTCAACAACAATAGGTTGCTGAGGATTTTTGGAAGATCGAATGGTATATCGAAGACTTCTGTGAAATACCTAAACAATTGGGGATGAATGAATCCCCAATAATTGTGAGGAATTATTCATACACGTATTCAGGCAGAAAAGAAGCTGCAACGCAGCAGGCACAATGGATTGTCAAAAAACTTGAAAGTATTACAAGGCATCTTGTAATAACAAGATCAACTGGGATGACAAAATGAACGACAGGTGTATGTAGTTATTCAGAGGGATTTATCGGTGATATGGAATTGCAACGGCGAAGGGCACAAGGGTTTCGGGGAAACATCGGAGAGTATCTTCGAAATCTTCTGAAGCAGCAAGCGATCATCTGGACTGAAGGGGCTCTCCGGTAGGAAGTTGTTACGAGAACCTAAAGTTAGAGTAAGTAAAAACATTTAACCCGAATAGAAGAGAGATCATAGTCCTAGAGTATAGACGAGTGATACGTCTCCAACGTATCTATAATTTTTGCTTGCTCCATGCTACTTTATCTACTGTTTTGGACTATAATGGGCTTTATTTTCCACTTTTATATTATTTTTGGGACTAAACTATTAACCGGAGGCCCAGCCCAGAATTGCTGTTTTTTTTGCCTTTTTCAGTATTTCGAAGAAACAGAATATCAAATGGAGTCCAAACGGAATGAAACATTCGGAAACGTGATTTTCTCACCGAACGTGACCCAGGAGACTTGGACCCTACGCCAATGCATCATAGAGGCGGTCACGAGGGTGGGGGCGCCCCCCAGGGCGCGCCCCCTGTCTCGTGGGCCCCTCAAAGCTCCACCGACGTACTCCTTCCTCCGATATATACCTACGTACACCCAAACGATCAGAACAAGAGCCAAAAACCTAATTCCACCGCCGCAACTTCCTGTATCCACGAGATCCCATGTTGGGGCTTGTTCCGGAGCTCCGCCGGAGGGGGCATCCACCACGGAGGGCTTCTACATCAACACCATAGCCTCTCCGATGAAGTGTGCGTAGTTTACTTCAGACCTTTGGGTCCATAGCTAGTAGCTAGATGGCTTCTTCTCTCTTTTTGGATCTCAATACAATGTTCTCCCCCTCTCTCGTGGAGATCTATTCGATGTAATCTTCTTTTTGCGGTGTGTTTTTGAGACCGATGAATTGTGGGTTTATGATCCAGCTTATCTATGGATAATATTTGAATCTTCTCTGAATTCTTTTATGATTGAGTTATCTTTGCAAGTCTCTTGAATTATCCGCTTGGTTTGGCCAACTAGATTGGTAGTTCTTACAATGGGAGAAGTGCATGGCTTTGGGTTCAATCTTGCGGTGTCCTTACCCAAAGGATGTAAAGGGTTGCAAAGCACGATTGTATTGTTGCCATCGAGGATAACAAGATGGGGTTTTTATCATATTGCATGAATTTATTCCTCTACATCATGTCATCTTGCTTAAGGCGTTACTGCTTTTTAACTTAATACTCTAGACGCATGTCGGATAGCGGTCGATGAGTGGAGTAATAGTAGTAGATGCATAATCGTTTCGGTCTACTTGTCACGGACGTGATGCCTATATACATGATCATACCTAGATAACCTCATAACTATGCTCAATTCTGTCAATTGCTCAACAGTAGTTTGTTCACCCACCGTAGAATACTTATGCTCATGAGAGAAGCCACTAGTGAAAACTATGGCCCCCGGGTCTATTCTCATCATATCAATCTCCATCACTTTTACACTTGCTTTGTTTTTACTTTGCCTTTACTTTTAACTTTGCATCTATATACCAAAAATACCAAAAATATTATCTCTATTAGATCTCACTCTCGTAAGTGACTGTGAAGGGATTGACAACCCCTAATCGCGTTGGTTGCGAGTAGCTATCGTTTTGTGCAGGTACGAGGGACTTGCGCGTGGCCTCCTACTGGATTGATACCTTGGTTCTCAAAAACTGAGGGAAATACTTACGCTACTGTGCTGCATCATCCTCTCCTCTTCGGGGAAAACCAACGCAAGCTCAAGACGTAGCAAGAAGGATTTCTGGGGTCGTTGCCGGGGAGTCTACGTAAAAGTCAACATACCAAGTACCCATCACAATCCCTATCTCTCGCATTACATTATTTGCCTTTTGCCTCTCGTTTTCCTCTCCCCCACTTCACCCTTGCCATTTTATTCGCCCTTCCTCCGTTCAATCTTGTGTTACCATGTGCCTTCTTTTTGCTTGCATCTTCGCTTGCTAAAAGTTTATGGATCCTCATCCACTTGCTAATATCTTTAAGAGATCCAATTATGATGAACCTATTTCTAGTGAATTGAGTGCACTAGATTATCTTTATGAGGTTTTGCCTGAAATTCGTGAATCTAAAAATTGTGATGATGTACTTTATGAAGCGATTCACGATAGATCTTTGAATAAAAAGCATGATTGCAATGATTTTACTATAAATTCTATTGATGTCAATTGTGTGCTAAAAATATGCAAAACCCTAAGCTTGGGGATGCTAGTTTTGCTATGTCCTCTACTTGTTGCAATGATCATGATTGGGGTGATTTTTCTTATGATCTTGAAAACTTATTTAATCCCCATGATGAATATGAGATTGATAATAGTGTTTGCAATAATATTGAAAGTGAGTTTGGAAGAGTGTCAACTTTAGATCCCACATATTTGGATAATGTTCAATCTTATGAAGTTTTTGATAAAAGTGGGTTTGGAGAGGTCATGACTTTAGTTAATATTAATCCCACTATTTCGGAAGAGTGTCAACTTCGCATGCATGTGGATCGTGTTGAAAATATGTTATGTGATAGCAATATTGTTGAATTTTTTATGATCCTAAATGTAATTATTATGAGAGAGGAAAATATGGTTATAGAAATTTTCATGTTACTAAATTACCTCTCGTTATGTTAAGATTGCTATTGTTCCTTTCCGCTTCCTTGCATATGCTAGTTTTTGCTTGCTACGATAATTTTTTTGCCTATAATATGCCTATGCATAGGAAGTATGTTATACTTCAGTGTGTTTGTCACATATTTTATGATGCTCTCTTTGTGCCTCAATTCTTGTCTTTCTTGTGAGCATCATTGAAATCTCAATGCCTAGCTAGGGGCGTTAAACGATAGCGCTTGTTGGGAGGCAACCCAATTTTATTTTTAGTTTTTGTTTTTGCTTCTGTTTAGGAATAAATAATCCATGTAGCCTCTGTTTAGATGTGGTTTTATCTTTTAATTAGTGTTTGTGCCAAGTTAAACCTATTGGATCTTCTTGGGTGATAGTTATTTGATCTTGCTGTAATTTCCAGAAACTTTGCGCTCAGTGCCCGAATTGTTAAAATTCACCAGAACGTGATAAAATACTGATTCCAATTGCTGCTGATCAGTAAACAAATTTTCCAGGTCTTCTAATTTTGGTAGAAGTTTTTGTGTTCCAGAAGTTTGCGTTAGTTACAGATTACTACAGACTGTTCTGTTTTTGACAGATTCTGTTTTGCGTGTGTTGTTTGCTTATTTTGATGAATCTATGGCTAGTAAAATAGTTTATGATCCATAGAGAAGTTTTAATACAGTAGGTTTAACACCAATATAAATAAATAATGACTTAATTACAGTACCTTAAAGTAGTCTTTTGTTTTCTTTCTCTAACGGAGCTCACGAGATTTCTATTGAGTTTTGTGTTGTGAAGTTTTCATGTTTTGGGTGAATTCTTTTGATGGATTATGGAACAAGGAGTGGCAAGAGCCTAAGCTTGGGGATGCCCATGGCACCCCAAGATAATCCAAGGACACCAAAAATTCAAAGCTTGGGGATGCCCCGGAAGGCATCCCCTCTTTCGTCCACTTCCATCGGTAATTTACTTGGAGCTATATTTTTATTTACCACATGATAAGTGTTTTTCTTGGAGCTTCTTGTATTATTTGCGTCTTTGCTTGTTAATTTACCACAATCATCCTTGCTTTACACAACTTTTAAGAGAGCCATACATGAATTAGAATTTGCTAGAATACTCTATGTGCTTCACTTATATCTTTTGAGCTTGATAGTTTTGCTCATAGTGCTTCACTTATATCCTTTGAGCGTGATAATTTTTGCTCTAGTGCTTCACTTAGATCTTTTAGAGCATGGTGGTGGATTTGTTTTAAATAAACTTGATCTCTCATGCTTCACTTAGATTATTTTGAGATTCATTAATAGCATGGTAATTTGCTTAATGTTAATATACTTGGTAATCAAGATATGTGAAACTTTCTTTTGAGTTCGTTGAATACTAAGATAAGTTTGATGCTTGATAATTGTTTTGAGATATGTAGGTGATAATATCAAAGTCGTGCTAGTTGAGTAGTTGTGAATTTGAGAAATGCTTGTGTTGAAGTTAGCAAATCACGTAGCATGCACGTATGGTTAAACTTGTGTAACAAATTTGAAACATGAAGTGTACCTGGCTTGTGCATCCTTATGAGTGGCGGTCGGGGACGAGCGATGTTCTTTTCCTACCAATCTATCCCCCTAGGAGCATGCGCGTAGTACTTGATTTTTGATGACTTCTAAATTTTTGCAATAAGTATATGAGTTCTTTTGACTAATGTTGAGTCCATGGATTATACACACTTTTACCTCTCCGCCTTTGTAGCCTCTTCGGTACCGTGCATTGCCCTTTCTCACCTTGAGAGTTGGTGCAAACTTCACCGGTGCATCCAAACCCCGTGATATGATACGCTCTTCCACACATAAACCTCCTTATATCTTCCTCAAAACAGCCACCATACCTACCTATTATGGCATTTCCATAGCCATTCCGTGATATATTGCCATGCAACTTTCCACCGTTCCGTTTATCATCATCATGACATACTTTACTTTTGTCATATTGCCATTGCATGATCATGTAGTTTACATCGTATTTGTGGCAAATCCACCATGCATTATTTTTCATACATGTCACTCTTGATTCATAGCACCATGCCGGTACACTGCCGGAGGCATTCATATAGAGTCATACCTTGTTCTAGTTTCGAGTTGTAATCCTTATGTTTTAATCAGTAGAAGTATGATGATCATCATTATTAGAGCATTTCCCAAATAAAAAAAAGAGAAAGGCCAAAAAGAAAAAAAAAGAAAGGCCCGAAAAAAAGGGCAATGCTACTATCTCTTTTTCCACACTTGTGCTTCAAAGTAGCACCTTGTTCTTCATGTAGTGAGTCTCATATATTGTGCTTCAAAGTAGCACCATGTTTTTCATATAGTGAGTCTCATAAGTTGTCTTTCTATACTAGTGGGAATTTTTCATTATAGAACTTGGCTTGTATATTCCTACGATGGGCTTCCTCAAAATGCCCTAGGTCTTCATGAGTAAGCAAGTTGGATGCACACCCACCAGTTTTCTATTGTTGAGCATTCATAGCTCTAGTGCATCTGTTGCATGGCAATCCCTACTCCTCATGTTGACATCAATTGATGGGCATCTCCATAGCTCGTTGATTATCCTCGTCAACGTGAGACTTTCTCCTTTTTTGTCTTCTCCACACAATCCCCATCATTATATTCTATTCCACCCATAGTGCTATATCCATGGCTCACGCTCATGTATTGCGTGAAGGTTGAAAAAGTTTGAGATTATTTAAGTATGAAACAATTGCTTGGCTTGTCATCGGGGGCATAGAAGTTGGGAACAGCTTTGTGTGACGAAAATGAAGCATAGCCTAACTATATGATTTTGTAGGGATGAACTTTCTTTTGCCCTGCTATTTTGAGAAGACATGATTACTTTGACTAGTATGCTTGAAGTATTAATATTTTTATGTCAATATGAACTTTTGTCTTGAATCTTTCGGATCTGAATATTCATACCATGATTAAGAAGATTTACATTGAAATTATGCCAAAGTATCACTCCGCATCAAAAATTCTCTTTTATCATTTACCTACTCGAGGACGAGCAGGAATTAAGCTTGGGGATGCCTCGATACGTCTCCAACGTATCTATAATTTTTATTGCTCCATGCTACTTTATCTACTGTTTCGGACTATAATGGGCTTTATTTTCCACTTTTATATTATTTTGGAACTAACCTTTTAACCGGAGGCCCAGCCCAGAATTGTTGTGTTTGCCTTTTTCAGTATTTCGAAGAAACATAATATCAAACGGAGTCCAAACGGAATGAAACCTTCGAAAACGTGATTTTCTCACCGAACGTGATCCAGGAGACTTGGACCCTACGCCAAGGCATCGAGAGGCGGTCACGAGGGTGGGGCGGGCCCCAAGGCGCCTGCCTCATGGGCCCTCAAGCCCCACCGACGCATTCCTTCCTCCTATATATACCTCACGTACCACCAAATGATCGTAACAGGAGCCAAAACCTAATTCCACCGCCGCAACTTCCTGTATCCATGAGATCCCATCTTGGGGCCTGTTAGGAGCTCACGGAGGGGCATCCACCACGGAGGGCTTCTACATCAACACCATAGCCTCTCCGATGAAGTGTGAGTAGTTTACTTCAGACCTTCGGGTCCATAGCTAGTAGCTAGATGGCTTCTTCTCTCTTTTGGATCTCAATACAATGTTCTCCCCTCTCTCCTCGGAGATCTATTCGATGTAATCTTCTTTTTGCGGTGTGTTTGTTGAGACCGATGAATTGTGGGTTTATGATCCAGCTTATCTATGAATAATATTTGAATCTTCTCTGAATTCTTTTATGTATGATTGAGTTATCTTTGCAAGTCTCTTCAATTATCCGTTTGGTTTGGCCAACTACATTGGTAGTTCTTGCAATGGGAGAAGTGCATGGCTTTGGGTTCAATCTTGCGGTGTCCTTACCCAAAGTGCCGTAAAGGGTTGCAAGGCACGTATTGTATTGTTGCCATCGAGGATAACAAGATGGGGTATTTATCATATTGCATGAATTTATTCCTCTACATCATGTCATCTTGCTTAAGGCGTTACTCTGTTTTAACTCAATACTCTAGATGCATGCTGGATAGCGGTCAATGAGTGGAGTAATAGTAGTAGATGCAGAATCGTTTCGGTCTACTTGTCACGGACGTGATGCCTATATACATGATCATACCTAGATAACCTCATAACTACGGTCAATTCTGTCAATTGCTCAACAGTAGTTTGTTCACCCACCGTAGAATACTTATGCTCATGAGAGAAGCCACTAATGAAACCTATGGCCCCCGGGTGTATTCTCATCATATCAATCTCCATCACTTTTATACTAGCTTTGATTTTACTTTGCCTTTACTTTTTACTTTGCATCTATATACCAAAAATACCAAAAATATTATCTCTATCAGATCTCACTCTCGTAAGTGACCGTGAAGGGATTGACAACCCCTAATCGCGTTGGTTGCGAGTAGCTATCGTTTTGTGCAGGTACGAGGGACTTGCGCGTGGCCTCCTACTGGATTGATACCTTGGTTCTCAAAAAATAAGGGAAATACTTACGCTACTGTGCTGCATCATCCTCTCCTCTTCGGGGAAAACCAACGCAAGCTCAAGACGTAGCAACGAGGAGTAAAAGATCCTAATACCACCCAATGTTGACGTGGGCCCGTAAGCCAAACAGCCAAGTTAGTAAAACAGTTTTGGATGACGAGACTCAACTTCGGCCAAGGAGTTGGAAAGGGGCTAATCATACATGCAAATGTGTACGATCAAGATCAAGGACTCACGGGAAGATATCACAACACAACTCTAGACACAAATTGAAAATAATACAAGCTTTATATTACAAGCCAGGGGCCTCGAGGGCTCGAATACATAAGCTCGAATACACAGGAGTTAGCGGAAGCAACAATATCTGAGTACAGACATAAGTTAGACAAGTTTTCCTTAAGAAGGCTAGCACAAAAGCAGCAACGATCGAAAAGTCAAGGCCTCCCGCCTGGGAGCCTCCTAATTACTCCTGGTCGTCGGCGGCCTCCACGTAGTAGTAGGCACCCTCGGGGTAGTAGTAGTCGTCGGTGGCGTCGTTCGATCTGGGCTCCACCATCTGGTTGCGACAACCGTAAAGAAGGAAGAAGGGGAAAGGGAAAGCAAAGCAACCGTGAGTACTCATCCAAAGTACTGCAAGCAAGGATCTATACTACATATGCAACATTATCAAAGGAAAGGTCAGTATATGTGGACCGGGCTGCAGAATGCCGTAAGAGAAGGGGGAAAGCCTAGCCTATCGAAGACTAGCATCTTCTCGAACCCACCATCTTGCAAAGAACAGGAGGGAGTAGAGTAGCATAAAGTAAAGTAGTAGAAGTGTTATCAACCTCGGCCAGAGATCCTTTCTCGACTCCCTGCGAGAAAGCAATCCCAAAGCCATACTATCCAATTATCATCACAATCCAGTTCTCATCACCATCCAATTCTCATCACAAGTATCCAGTTCTAGTTGTATCGATCGAGATACAACTCCAAGTGTCTGTTACCGTAGGACAGGCTATCGATAGTTGTTTTATTCCCTGCAGGGGTGCACCAACTTACCCAACATGCTCGATTAACTCCGGCCGGACAGACTTTCCTGGGTCATGCCCGGCCTCGGCCAAACAATACGCCGCAGCCCTACCTAGGCTAGAGAGGCCAGCACACCGGACTAAACCTATGCCCCTAGGGGTCATGGGCCATCTCCCCGGGAACTCCTGCATGTTGCCAAGGCGGCCGGTGAGCAGACCTAGCTACCTCCTTCAACAAGGCAGGCGCTTACGCAGTCCAACCCGGCATGCACCGCTCTGTCGCTGACGTCTATTAAGCTTCGGCTGATGCATACGACACAGAACACCCATACTATGCCCACGTGATGGTTAGTGCTATAAGGCCAAAGGCCCCTCGGATCAAATATCCAAATTGTAGTGGATTAGGAACGCGCGGAAACAAGCAGAGACTCACGAAAGATGTGACCCCGTTGCCCCGTCTCGAGGACTTGCGGCAAGGGCTAGGAATGCCCGGCCATGCCTCGTATTTATCTAGCGGGCACCCTCCAGGTCAACCCGACTCCACATCACTCGCAATTAAGCTCGCGCGGGTACCCCTCAGGGTCGACCTGTCTTTAGTAACATGGTTCAGTGTAAAGTCATAGTAATCATAGTAACTATGTGTCTAAACATCAAGGGGAAAACCCGAGGAATCACCCCCCGGTGAATTCCACTCGATGTAGTCATCAAGGTGAACGTAAGAGGATTCACCCTCGAGGTCCACACTTGAGAGGTTGCACGACAGAGTCGTATCGGAAGTGGTTAACGAGGAAATAACCCTCGATGACCACGACCGAATAACTACACTACAAGGTTAACATCAGAAATGCTGATGAGGTCTCACCCTCGGTACTCGATAGTAACCCAGTAGTGTCGAGCAACTAAGGGGAAGTGATGTGCGTTGTCGGGGCCTGGTCTTCGATCCCGTTGATTGGGTCTTCTGATTATCCAGCGGGGCAGTCAGGACAAAGTGGGGGTCACTGATGGATCTCTAAGCAACCTATACTAAGCAGTTTAGGATAAGCAGGTAAGGTACAACAGCAGGTTACAAAAGCAGGCTATGCATTAGAATAGGAGCAATCAATAACAGTAGCAAAATCTAATGCAAGCATGAGAGAATGGAATGGGCGATATCGGGATGATCAAAGGGGCTTGCTGGTTGCTCACGGCAAGGAGGGTCGTCGTCGACGTAGTCGATCACAGGGGCAGCATCGGTCTCGGGGTCTACCGGGGAGAAGAGGGAGAAGAAACAGTAAATATAAAGCAAACATAGCATCACAAAGCGTAACATGGCAATATGCTGTGCCGGGTGTGACCTAACGCACGGCTACACGATATAGGTGAAGGGGGAATTCAACCGGGAATGTATTCCCGGTTCCGGACCTGTATCAGACAGATGACCGGAGGGGGAATGTTCCATGTTCAAATAGTTAGAGGCATCTGACAGGTAAACAGGCCGCGTATTCAGATTCGTCTCGTTGTTCTGAGCAACTTTCATGTATAAACTTTTACGATCCAAGCTACGGTTTAAAAGTTACGGATTTTCGAAGTTTAAACCAATTTCTGAAATATTTTAAAAGCAGAAAAGGTTTATTGCGTCATCAAGGACGCCAAGATCAAGGCCAGCTCTATTGACCAGTCAAACCGACAGTGGGACTCCACTGTCAGCCTCTCCGCTCAACAGAGGCTTAACTAAACTAACAGGGTTAGTTAGGGGGCGTGGGCCCCAGCAGTCAGTGACTAGTTAGTACTAATTAACTAACTAATTTAACTAAAATTAAATTAATTGTTTTATTTTTTTAAACGTTTTACTTGCGGGACCCATATGTCAGGGAGCCAGAGCTGCCACGTGGGCAGTTGACTTGGTCAATCGCATGGGCCCAAGAACCCGGCCCGAGCGCGTGGGGCCCACAGCCATGCTGGCGCCACGTCGGACGCGTCGCCGGAGCTGCTCCGGCGACCCAAAGCACGGCGGCGCGCGACGGAGCAGCCCGGAAAGGCTCTAGAGGGCACCATTTGCCTTGTGTTGGCTGCGTTGACGAGTCCTCGCTCGCGAGTCGAACGGTGGTGTTGGCTTCGACGGAGTTGGCCGGGAACGGCGCCGGCAATGAGGGGTGGCGGAGGTGAGGTTCGGGCAGCGACGGAACCGGCGTTGCGGTGCGCGTTTTGGCGAACTAAGGGGCTGGGCGAGGTGTACGCGTTGCGGTGAGGCCAACGGTCGCGAGCCCGTGACCATTTGGTCACCGAAAGCACGCCGGCGGCAAGCGGAGGCGGCGACGCGTTCGGGCGTTCGCCGAGGTAGGTGCTAAGGGGCACGGGGAGGGAAGCTAGTGGCACGAGCGGCTTCAGCGAGCGGTCCTGAGCACGCTCGTGTGCTCGGGTGAGCATGACGATGCCCACAACGACGGCGGCGAGCTATGCGGCGGAGCTGCGTTCGGGCGGCGATGGCAGCGGCGACTACGTTGGTGGATCCGTGCGGGGGAGCGAGGGGAGAGACGCGGTGGCTCACCGGGAGCCGTAGGGAAGTGGCAGCGTGCTCGGGGAGGCTTATCGGAGGCGTGCGGCGGCGGCGATCGGCGACGGCCGGGGTCGGGGAGGATCTCGATCCCGAGGTTGTGGTGGCGTCGGCTCGATCCAGAGGGCGGAGAGGAAGTAGAGGAAGTCGGTGGAGCAGTCGGATTCGTCGGAGAGGCACTCGGGGCGCGATGGACGCGAGGATGGGCGAGGCACGGCGGCGACCGCGTCGGCCTCCTCTCCAAAACGAAGGAGAGGGAGAGGGAGAAGGGGAAGTGGGTGAGGGGGGAAAGATCTTGGCGGAAGCCAGGTCATCGACGCTGGCGTCCTTATCCTCCCCGCGGCGCCTGTAGCGGCGTGGTCGGCGAGGTGGGTTCGGCGGCGACCGTGGGAACGGTCGGAGGAATAGGGAGTGGGAAGGAGCGACCCAGCAGGAAGGTGGGCCGGCTTGCTGGGACGGGCCGAGGCCTAGGGGGCAGGGGGCTTTCTCTCTCTCGCCTCCCCTCTTTCTTTTAGTTCTTTTTTTAACTTAAAATAGAGAGAGGAAAAGATTTATTTGAGCATCCAAAGGATTTAGGAAAAATACGAGACTTGGCCCATTAATTCCTCCACAATTTTAGGTATTGCCACAAATAGTTTGGAGGCAAGAGGATTTGACTAGGAATTTTGGAAATTGGGAATGGCACATTTAAATGCGGCTGGAACACTAATTAATTTCCAGGGGCAATTTGAGAACTCCAAAGATTTTGGTTTTAACATGAAAAATACTTAGAGAAAAATTTGTCATATTGTGAACTATTTTGATTGCATGAAAGAAGAAGCAAATATTTGACATGCAATTTGAATTTGAAACAGATTTTGGACAAGTGGCATTTTGGCATGATGATCATGATGACATGACCTTTATTAGGGGGAGATTACTGTAGTGTCATGCTAGGGATGTTACATTATGCTATATTGAAATATTGCTATGAGAATTATGAATATAACTCCAATATTGATGCGTTTATTGAGAAAGCCTCCGCTGTCCAAGAAGAGACTAATATTTTGCAGGAGTCTATGGAAGAAGAAATTGATGAAACTGTGAGCTCATTGGATGAAAAGGATGATGAGGAGAGCAAAGAACAAAAGGAGGAAGAGTGGATTGATCACCCGTGCCCACCTTCTAATCAGAGTAACTCTTCAACTCATACATTTTTTAATTCCCCTTTGTGCTAACCGAAGGATGATTGCTATGATGATTGTTATGATCTCGTTGATTCTCTTGAAATATCCCTTTTTGATGATGCTTGCTATGCTTGTGGCCAAGATTCCAATATGAATTATGCTTATGGAGATGAACTTGCTATAGTTCCTTATGTTAAACATGAAATTGTTGCTATTGCACCCACGCATGATAGTCCTATTATCTTTTTGAATTCTCCCGACTACACTATACCGGAGAAGTTTGTGCTTATTAAGGATTATATTGATGGGTTGTGTTTTACTATTACACATGATGATTTTGCTAGATATAATATGCATGTGCTTTCTGCTCCTACTTTCAATTATTATGAGAGAGGAACTATATCTCCACCTCCCTATGTTTCCAATATGATAAAATTGCAAGAAACTTCTTATACTATGCATTGGCCTTTACTATGTGTGCATGAATTGTTCTTTTATGACATGCCAATGCATAGGAAGAGATTTAGACTTCGTCATTGCTTGATATATGTTACTTTGTGCTCACTACTAAATTACAAATCATTGTTAATTAAAATTGGCTTTGATATACCTTGGGATCCGAGTGGATCCATTACTTGAGCACTATATGCCTAGCTTAATGGCTTTAAAGAAAGCGCTGCCAGGGGGACAACCCGGAAGTTTTAGAGAGTCATTTATTTCTCCTGAGTGCTTTTATATAGTTTAAAAACAAAAAAAATAAAGAGGGGAACCCTAAACTTTTCAAAAAGGAAAGTGAAAGTGAGAGAGACAAGCATTGTTGAAGTGGGAGAGCTCCTTGAACTTTGTTCATGCTCACGGAAAATTTGTGAATCTTAATTACAGAAACTTTTCATCAAAAATAATTATCCCCTTGTACAATTCCATTGTATTATAAAAATAATGTGCCAAGGTTTGCCTTTAGGATGTTTACAATGCTTGTTGGTTTGTATGGTGCAGGACAGAAACTTTGGCTGTAGTGCGCGATTATACATTTTCAACTGGAATGTCAAACGGTTCCGATTCTTTTTGCACTGTCTTTCTGTACAAATTGTTTAATTTTTCCTAATTTTGGTAGAATGTTTGGGGTACCAGAAGTATGGTGATTGTTCAGATTTCTACAGACTGTTCTGTTTTTGACAGATTCTGTTTTCGATGCATAGTTTGCTTGTTTTGATGAAACTATCAATTTCTATCCGTGGATTAAGCCATGGAAAAGCTATATTACAGTAGACACTATGCAAAAACAAAATATTAATTGGTTTGAAACAGTACTTAGAGTAGTGATTTGCTTTATTATACTAACGGATCTTACCGAGTTTTCTGTTGAAGTTTTGTGTGGATGAAGTGTTTGATCGAGGAGGTCTTGATATGAGAAAAAGGAAGAGAGGCAAGAGCTCAAGCTCGGGGATGCCCAAGGCACCCCATGTAAATATTCAAGGAGACTCAAGCGTCTAAGCTTGGGGATGCCCCGGAAGGCATCCCCTCTTTCTTCAACAAGTATCAGTATGTTTTTGGATTTGTTTCGTTCATGCGATATGTGCAATCTTGGAGCGTCTTTTCCATTTAGTTTTCATTTTTATTTTATGCACCATGCTGGTATGAGATAGTCCTTGGTTGATTTATAGAATGCTCATTGCACTTCACTTATATCGTTTGAGTATGGCTTTATAGAATGCTTCATGTGCTTCACTTATATCATTTGAAGTTTGGATTGCCTGTTTCTCTTCACATAGAAAACCGCCATTTGTAGAAAGCTCTTTTGCTTCACTTATAATTGTTAGAGCGTGGGCATATCTTTTGTAGAAAGAATTAAACTCTCTTGCTTCAATTATATCTATTTACACCACTAGGGAAAAGCCTAGCAGCAGCGCGGGTTCTAGGTATATCAAGAGCGGAGGCGGCGCTGACAACTCAGAGTAAAGCGGCCAGCGTGCGTGCCAGCTCTTGATATACAAGTGTAGCAGCAGCGTTCTTACCGGGAGTTCACTACTGCTAATAGCTATAGCGCTTCTCACTGCGCGCTATCGCTACTATCGCTGCTGCTAACTTTTCTCCACTCGCCATCGCTAATTTTAGTAGTTTTTGTTTTTTCCTGCATATTTGTTTTTATTTGAACAGGCTTTATAGAAGAATCTTTAGCACATACAAATGTCATCATGATACACATACAAATGCTCATGCAGACCACAAATGTAATCATAGAATATACATACAAATAGTCTCATCATAATCATCATCCAACACAAAGTGGTATCTTGTCATCATCTCGAAAATAACGATACATGCAAGTCCCGAATACTTGCAACTACAATGTCATCCATCTAAACAAAGGTATACGCGAGAAGAGATATCACTATGAGTGAGAGCGGAACTATGCAGTACATGAGGTGGCGGTTACGAGTCCTTTCTCGCGCTAGCGTGAACCTCAAGTAACTAGCTTCTCCTTCTTGTCTGCTTTTGAAGCCTTTATGGATGGCGCCCGAGAACCCATTCACTTGCACCTGACACTCATGCCACTCATTGTACACACCCAGAACCTTCCCTTTGTACACGACATAGCACTGCCATCTCGCCATCAAGAAACTAGGTACCTGTTAGAGATGCATCTTCATGAAGAGGATGTACAATCATATGCAACAAATATACAAGAGCAAGACGAAAAAGAAAGGGTTAGCAACTAGATGCAACATACAGTACGCAAACTAATTAACTAGAGGTACGCAGGTCATCGTACGCAAACTAACAAAGTGGTGTTACGCAAGTTCGGCAGGGACCGTGGACATCACAAAGTTTCATCGCTACAAAAAGTATACAATTTGAACCGACACATATCATAATCATCGGTATCATAAGTCACTAGAAGTTCCATCCTTCCATATCATCGAGGATGGACCCTGGCTTCTTGAACGGCGTGAGGTCTAGACGTTGCATGCCTATGCGAGTTCGGACGTCGCTCGCGATATAGGGCCGTGGTGGAACATCCCGTTCTCATCGACAACTTCTTTCATGATGATCGTCGCAATGTCCCTTTGGATGCGAAAGAAGTCATCTCTAAGTTTATAATCCGCTTCTCCATGAGATTCTAGCCACTTGTGGATATGATAATCATTTCTGCTTGTCATGCGAAGCTTTTGGTGATCCGTGTTGAACTGAATCATGAGATGGACGATGTAGAATCCATCCTTCTTGCTTGGTTTTGGGACATGGATGCAGGAGAAGTTAGTTTTATGCGCTGAAACCCATCTTCTTGTTCCTTTGTTTCCTGATCTGCATGTGGCCACCTCTAATGCTGAAGCCTTGGAGAGCATCATCAAGAATATTCATTATGTGGGTGTAGTCCTTTTTCTCGTAGTCTCTGGAAGGGTCAAAATACACGGCATGGGAGACTTGCGGGTAAAGAACGATAAGGACGGCGTGCCCGTTGCTGCGGGGAAAAGACACCTCAAATTATTCTCCATATGAGCGAGAAGGAATGATTGAAATGTACGAAAGGGTTGTCCGGAACTGACTTACTTTGGATGATAAGGCACGAGGACAATTTCGTGGTCCTTATTCTGTACCATGAAGTTTTGGAGGTAGTCCCTAGCAGTTTCACGCTCAAAGTCGCCGAGACTCAAGAAAGACTCGTGCATGTAGTACGGATCCGCCACACAGATTTGCGAGGCTTCTTCACTCTTCATGACGGAGCTCATATGTCACGCAAAAAGGCGGACGATTGTAAAATCGAGCCGCCTTGTCAGAAACATCTCAAAGATATGGTCAAACCGCAGGAAGAACACCTCCGCGGGCCGTGTGTCGACGTAGCACTTCCCCTCAGGCACACGAGCCACGTATGTCGGATATCCTGGATCCTTTGAGGCTAGTAGGCTTTTCTTAGTCGACAACACATGGTCGTGCAGTCTCCTGAGATCCCCTGATAGTGCCACCAGCGGTTTCAGTGGTAGCATCGGTGAGGGAGTCCTGGACTAGGGGGTGTCCGGATAGCCGAACTATCATCTTTGGCCGGACTCCTAGACTTTGAAGATACAAGATTGAAGACTTCGTCCCGTGTCCGGATAGGACTTTCCTTGGCGTGGAAGGCAAGCTTGGCGATATGGATATGTAGATTTCCTACCATTGTAACCGACTCTGTAACCCTAACCCTATTCGGTGTCTATATAAACCGAAGGGTTTTAGTCCGTAGAGACGAACAACAATCATACCATAGGCTAGCTTCTAGGGTTTAGCCTCTCCGATCTCGTGGTAGATCTACTCTTGTACTATCCATATCATCAATACTAATCAAGCAGGAGTAGGGTATTACCTCCATCGAGAGGGCCCGAACCTGGGTAAAAACATCGTGTCCCTTGTCTCCTGTTACCATTCGCCTAGACGCACAGTTGGGACCCCTACCCGAGATCCGCCGGTTTTGACACCGACATTGGTGCTTTCATTGAGAGTTCCTCTGTCGTCACCTATAGGCCCGATGGCTCCTTCAATCATCAAGAACGACGCAGTCCTGTGGTGAGACTTTTCTCCTCGGACAGATCTTCGTATTCGGCGGCTTTGCACTGCGGGCCAATTCGCTAGGCCATCTGGAGCAGATCGAAAGCTACGCCCCTGGCCATCAGGTCAAATTTGGAAGCTTGAACTATACGGCCGATGTCCGCGGAGACTTGATCTTCGACGGATTCGAGCCACAGCCGAGCATGCCGCACTGTCTCGATGGGTACGATCTAGCTCTGCCGAACAAAGGCCTCGGAGGCCGCACTGCCCGGCCCGACCCTTAATCCGGAGCCGGTTTCGCCCGATCAAGGACGGTTGGTTGGACACCGCCGGGGCTGAAATCTCTACGGCGATTGAGCCAACACCATCCTCGTCCTTTGCAAAGCTCAGAATCTCCTGTGTGCCGGACTCCTTTCCGGACTCCGAACCTCCCGCGCCCCTGCCAGTCGAATCCGACTGGGCACCGGTTATGGAGTTCACCACCGCGGCATCTTTCAGCACTCGCCCTTTGGCGATATCCTGAACTCATTAAAGTCTCTCTCTTTGTCAGGGGAGCCCTGGCGAATCCACGGTCAGGAAGGTTGGGATTCGGACGATGAAGAAATACAACGCCCACCCACCACCCACTTTGTAGCCACTGTCGATGACTTAACAGACATGCTCGACTTCGACTCCGAGGACATCGACGATATGGACGACGACGCCGGAGACGACCAAGAACCAGCGCCCACAGGGCACTGGATGGCCACCTCAACTTACGATATATATATGGTGGACACACCTAAGGGAAGCGATAACGAGGAACGATGAGACGCTTCGAAAGAAAATTCCCTCGGGAAGCAGTCAAAGCGGCGGCGTAAGCGCCGCTCAAAACCCCACCTCGACAAAGATAGCGCCCACACAGACCCAGCCATAGAGCAGGTGAGCCGGCCGACGACGAACATGCCATTGAGCAACCTTCCGAATAGGCCAACTTGGACAAACAACCCGTCCCCGGCAAGGACAACAGTCTGGACGATCTCACGCCGGACACATCACTGGATTAGAAGAACCTCCACAAAGAGCTCCTCGCCATCAAGCGTAGCTTGAAAAAAGGTAAACAGAGGCTCGTAACAGCGGAAGACGCACCAATGAGATGGAGTAAATTACTCAACATCGCAGACAAATATGGCATGTACCGCCAAGCAAAGAGCTACCCAAAGTGCAAACTATCGCCCGAATTTGATGAGGAGGTCGAGAGCCCCCACGATCAAAAAACAAAGAGGCCGCCAGTCGGATAGACGACCACATGGCAACGAGAGCGGCAAGCGGCGCCAAGACACAAGCCGACACGCGATCCGCATAAGGATTCGCACCAAAAGGATGGCCCAGTTAGATCTATCTACGGGCCAAGGAAACAAGTTCTGGCGAGCAATACAACACATCAAATATCCGAACATCACGGCACACCCAAATACAGGGGTGCCGCGCACCCTCTATGTTTCACCGATGAGGTGCTGGATCATGAATTTCCAGCGGGATGGACCCTGGAGTCTGGATTGAGGATCATATCCTCCACATACACATGGCCAGAGGAGATGATCTCCACGCCATAAAATACCTACCCCTCAAGCTCAAAGGGCCAGCCCGGCATTGGCTTAAAAGCCTCCCCGAAAACACCATTGATAGTTGGGAAGAGCTTGAGGATGCTTTTCGGGCCAATTTCCAGGGAACCTATGTCCGAACTCCGGACGCAGACGATCTAAGTCACATAACCCAACAGCCCGGAGAGTCAGCTCGAAAATTCTGGAACATGTTCCTCACCAAAAAGAACCAAATAGTCGACTGTCCGGACGCCGAAGCCTTAGCAGCTTTTAAACACAACGTCCGAGACGAATGGCTCGCCAGACACCTCGGCCAGGAAAAGCCAAGAACAATAGCCGCACTAACAAGCCTCATTACCCGCTTTTGCGCGGGAGAGGATAGTTGGCTAGCAAGATGCAGTACCAGCCACCCAAGTACATCCGGGTTAGGGATGGAATGGGAAACCACGACGCAGCAAGGACCAGCGCTGGATTAAGGGGAACGGTCCAAAGAGCGCGGCAGTCAATGCCGGATTCAAAAGCTCACGCCAGAACAATAAAAACTGCCCCTTAAGGAAAATAGCGATGAGCTATCCAACTTAAACAAAATCTTGGACAAGATATGCCAAATCCACAGTACTCCCGGAAAGCCTGCAAACCATACCCACAGAGATTGTTGGGTCTTCAAGCAGTCCGGCAGACTCAACGCCGAACACAAGGGGCTCGACACACCAAGTGAGGATGATGACGAGCACCACAAGCAGAGCCCCGGAAAACAAAATAATTACCCAGAAGAGGTCAAAACAGTAAACTTACTTCAAGTAACAAAAGGGGAAAACAGAGCGGCACCCATTGAATTACGCGCCGCACAATCTACCCTAGTGGAGTCCCAACACTGCTTGTCAAAACCAATTACATTCGACCATCAGGACTACTCCAAAAGTATCCGGAACGCAGGATGGACTGCCTTGATACTAGAACCTATAATCGACGGTCTTCAATTTACGCAAGTCCTAATGGACAGCGGAAGTGATTTAAACCTGCTATGTCAGGACACAATCGGCAACATGGGGATAAACCCAAACAGGATTAGCCATAGCAACACTTCCTTCCAAGGAATAATGCCAGCCACATATGCCCATTGTACGGGCTCCCTACTATTGGAAGTTATGTTCGGCTCACCCGACAACTTCCGCCGGAAAAGTTGGTCTTCCACATCGCCCCCATTTAAAAGTAGCCATCAAGCACTCTTTGGGACGCAAAGCTTTCGCCCGCTTTAACGCAATACCGCATTATGCATCTCTTAAACTTAAAATGCCCGGTCCACGAGGCATCATTTCATTAAAGGGAAGCTGCGCGTGTCCCTCAAGGAAATAATGTGATACCGCCTTAACAGCCTCACACTAATACGGCCTTGCTGGCCAAAAGCGTCTAAAGCAGGTCGTTTTAGGACACCTGTTAGGCGAGTCCGCATAAATAAACATGATGCTTACTAGCCGCTGCACTTCTTTACAAGGGCTCCACGCATGTACAACAAGAGATAATAAAGCTCAATTTTACTCATTTTTGAATCATACTCTATTTTATTTCCAATTACATTTTAGCGCGATCTTTTCAAACTAAGTTCCTCTCTTTTCTGAGATGAACACCGTGCTATACCCGTCCAGGATACGGCACAACGGAGACACAGCATAAGCGTGCAGCAGGGACCCGTTGCAAGGATTCTTTTCAGATTAAGATCCTGCGTAAACCTTTTTCACTGTCTCTTGTTGTTACTCATCCCCGGTCTCTTATTATAACCGAGGAGGAGGCTGGCGTTTTGGCATCGGCCGCGTCAGAAGTTTGCACGTACCTGGACACCAGGGGCTTGTTACCAAGGGCATTGTTCGGCCCGCTTTATAAAAGACCGAATACCTTAGGGAGTGTTCGGCGTCTCGAGTTAGGCCTTATATGCAGCTCCGAATCATGTCTTTGGTCAAATGTTGGGTTTGCCCGGCTACTGTGTTTTGCTGCCTTATGTTCCGTTCTATCGGCTAACGCGACACCGTGGAGAACTATCACGATTGTGCCCAGCTCGCCTGGCGAGCACCTCAAAGGAGAAAGCCAAAACTGATCATCATGATATAGCGAGAGAATGGTCAACCACTCGATGACTCACCGGAATGTTTAGAATTCCTCCGCATTAACGAAGCGACCATTTTCTGGTCAGTGCACATACGCACCTGAATTCGGGAGAGTGCGGTGCCCCGGGGGGCTATATAGTAGCCCCACCATCGAACTCCTATGGCTAAGTGAAAGTGATAAAGCATTATAGTCCGGTTGCCTAGTTTGCTACGCTACCACCTCCTTTATAGGACCAAGACGTTGGATTAAGTGTGAAAGCGCGACTTCTTTGCAAACACCCCCGCACTATGTGCGTGGGGCTGAAGCCGAAGACTGCCATCTTTCAGGTTATATACATATATACATCAACGGACGCACAGGAGGTAGTTTGCTACTTGAAGGCACAAGTATAATAAGCTCTTACATTAAATTGAAACGTTGTTTCATAAAATCATACATGTCATTCAAACATAACATCCTTCGAGCACTGCGTCTCTATTAAACGAGCGCCCGGAAGAACTTCCTCAAAATAGCGCTCGACTGGTACTCGGCTGCCGTCCGAATCTGGGGATGCAATATCGGTGGCCTTCATCTCAGCCCAGTACGCCTTGACACAGGCAAGAGCCATCCGCGCCCCCTCAATACTCGCCGGCCGCTTCATTGCGTCGATACGCAGTACCACACCAAGGAAATGTTGCACTAAGCTAAAATAACTCTTCGGCTGGGGTCCGCCTGGCCACAAATGAGTCATGACATGCTTCATGGCAAGTCCGGATAATCGATTCAGCTCGGCCCATTCGGCCAACCGATCGGTCAACGGAAGAGGACGCCCGGACTATGGAATTGCGACCAAAATAGCTCTTCCTTTGTGCCCCTTTTCCGCCTCGGAAGTGCTCAATCGCGTTCAGCGCTTCGCCGCTAAGTCCAGATAAGCATCCTCCGAACTCCACAGCTTGTCCAACTAAGCATCCTTCGGATCCATCTATCTCCTCCGCAGCAGAAACGGTCTTCCAGCCGCAATATCCCCGGCCTGACTCAGCTCCTGCTTGGCAGCTCGCTCCGTAACGGGCATCCTTGGATTCGGCAAAGGACTTTTCAGGTCCTCTTGTTCCGCTTGACGTTTTTCAAGAACCTCGCAGCGGTCGGTAGTATTCTTCGTTGTCGAGGCCAAATCGGTCATTTCCTCTTTGCTTGGCAAGGAGCAGCCCGTTCGCTTTCAGCTCTTCGCCGCCTTTAAAGCGCCACATTACTCTTCGGGCTTGCTCTTTAGCTCGGGCAAGTTCCGCCGCAGCCTCTCCACAGAGCGGCACCGTCTGCATCAAAGCATACAAGTAGTAAGGCATGGGCGTCAAGCTCCCTTACCAGGTGTCCGCGGAGAAGTCGCATACCTTGTGACTCGTCAAACCATTTATTGACCAGCGCGATGTCCGCATCCGCCTTGTCAAGTTGCCGCTTTAGTTCGGCAAATTCATCAGTCCGTCTAGCCACCGGATGCCCCGCCACCTACATAGGAACGGCGACATGTTAGTACTGAGATTATGATCCTCGGCACGCTTTCGGGCCAGACAAGATACCGAGTCTCGGGGCTACTATCTATACAGGCGCATTCTATATGCATAACTGTCGGAAAGGTACATCATTTTTTCAGACTCAAACCCCGTCGAAGAACTTCCGCGGCTTCATGCAATCCGCTCTCGGTGGACGCAATTCTTTCAATTACCGTAGCCATTAGCGCACGGTGATCTTCTGAGATATACACTCGCCCGAGCAGGTCCTTCAGCTCCTCCGACCGCATGGCAGTTGGCGCCGGACCGTCTGGCCCCGCCGGACTCGGGAAACTCTTCGTGATTTACACTTCGTGGTCGCCCGCCTCGCACGAAGGCGCGATAGGTGGAGGCGTTTTGCTCTCTATCATCTCCGGACGAAGATCCCCCGAAAACGAGCTCTGCTAAGAAGGGCTGAGATCCGAACTACAAGGTACAATTTCGGTTATATTCAGAAATAAATACAGGGATGTTCTTTATTCACAGGACCCCTTCTTTTTTACTTACGGCTCGCTGGAGGGCTAATCCCCTTGGGGAAATAGTGCGGCTGGGGTACTTCCCGGCGCCGGACTTTCTCGACGAAGACTTCTTTCCCCGCTTTGAGGCCTTGGCCTCCGGGTCTTCTAAGCGGTCCTCTTCTCCCTTGGAGGGAGGATCTCGATCCCTCTTCCTTGAAAACCTCCTTCATGGAGGCAGTTGCTTCCTTGCTCCCCCCTTCGCCTTCTTTAAAAGGCGCGGCCTTCAACATCTTGGTCAGCATGGGATCCGGCGTGGTCTCTGGGAGGGGAGCCGGACACCTTATCAACTTTGCCTTGGCTATCCACTCCTATTCAAGAAACGGCTCCCTTAAAGGGCATATATATGATAAATGAATGAACAGCCTGTCCGGTTACAGGGTTACTTACTTGAGTATCTGGGTGATTGCAGCTTAGACCTGCGTTCTCGGTCAAGTCCGGACACTTCTCTTGTGATCCGAAGAACATTTTGTACATTTCCTTTGGCGTCGCGCCCATAAAATGCTAGAGAGCTCGTGGTCCCTCCGGATTAAACTCCCACAGACGGAGGGGGCGACGTTTGCAGGGCAGAAGGCGCCGAATCAGCATAACCTGCGCCGCCACGACCAGATTGATCTCTCTTTCTTGGATGTCTCGAATACGACCGCAATGCAGAGGAACGCCCATGGACGGCCCCATCGAGCCCCGGTTGACCCATGATGCCACCATGTGGTGGACCTGAGCGGAAGGCGGGTGGCGCCACCCATTTGGTGCCCCAGGGAGCGGTGATATAAAACCACTCCTGTTGCCACAAACCAAGCTCCTCCTGAAAAGAGCCCTCGGGCCACGGAGCATCGGCACACTTGCTTATGACCGCCCCTCCCACTTTTCGCTTGTTTCCCTCGATCATCTTCGGCTCCACCTTGAAGGTCTTGAGCCACAATCCAAAGTGAGGGGTAATATGGAGGAAGGCTTCACATACAACAATGAATGACGAGATATGGAGGATGGACTCCGGATTCAAGTCATGGGAATCCAGCCCATAATAAAACATGAGCCCCCGCACAAAGGGATCCGTCGGAAGCCTAAACCCGAAGGAAGTGAGACACGAACACCACGCTCTCGCCGGGCTCGGAGTGGAATGACCTGCCCGAGCGGGCAGCCTATGCGAAATCTCGCCGGTTAGATACCGGCGTCTCGCAGCTTTAGCACATCTTCTTCGTGGACAGAAGAAGACATCCATCGGCCGAGCTGGTCGGAGCCGGACATCGTCGAAGGTCCGAAGCGCCTAAATCTGAAGCTTTGGGTGTTAGAACTCGAAGCGCGAGGTGAACTCGATGGAGGGTGGAAAAAAGAAGAGGGCCTTGGTCTCATTATAAAGAGGTTGAATACCAAGAGCCCTCCCCGTGGTCGATTTGGACTCGCCTTCGATAGAGGAGGCGTGCCAACGGGCACGGTTGGGTTACCCATGTCCGTATTGATGAGAATCCCGGAATAAGGGGGCACGATCTACGCTTTGATAAGACGTGCCAAGGAAACCGCCTCGCTAAACGCGCTGAGGTGGGACAGTAAAAAACGATTCAAATAAAGCCTGGCCGTGGTGTGATGTCACGCTGCGGAATACGTCAGCAGATCTGTGCAAAAAATTATTCTCTCTACGGTGGTATGTGGAACTTGTTTTGCAGAGCCGGACACTATCCTTGTGTTCAAAACCTTCTAAGTATTCGGAGGAGGAACCCGCCTTGCAATGTCAAGACAATATGCACGCCGGACTCGTCGTCATTGAAGCCTAGTTCAGGGCTCTTGAGGGAGTCCTGGACTAGGGGGTGTCCGGATAGCCGAACTATCATCTTTGGCTGGACTCCTAGACTATGAAGATACAAGATTGAAGACTTCGTCCCGTGTACGGATAGGACTTTCCTTGGTGTGGAAGGCAAGCTTGGCGTCTGGATATGTAGATTTCCTACCATTGTAACCGACTCTGTGTAACCCTAACCCTATTCGGTGTCTATATAAACCGAAGGGTTTTAGTCCGTAGGATGAACAACAATCATACCATAGGCTAGCTTCTAGGGTTTAGCCTCTCGATCTCGTGGTAGATCTACTCTTGTACTACCCATATCATCAATATTAATCAAGTAGGAGTAGGGTATTACCTCCATCGAGAGGGCCCGAACCTGGGTAAAAACATCGTGTCCCTTGTCTCCTGTTACCGTCCGCCTAGAGGCACAGTTCGGGACCCCCTACCCGAGATCCGCCGGTTTTGACACCGACAATCGGCTCGCCCGAGAGATGGAACATGGCCGCACCTTTCACGGGTACACGCTCTTCAGAATCCATCGTCTGACTATTATGTGCTCTGGCTTGTTTGGAGGCAGTTATCTTCCCCGATCTCTTCCTCTCCTTTTTCTTGGGCACACCTTCTAGACCATTCCTTAACCCCTGCCCCAGGGTTCCCGGGCCTAAGCAATCACGACCCCGGCTAGTTGAGCCTGTGTTGAGGCGGCATCTTCAGGCGTGTCCTATGAGGAATTCATGAAGAGAGACTTTTTGCAATCCTTTCAACGATCTTCCTGCCTGGGCATATCATCCATATCCTCATTAGCATGCTGATAGCCCGATTCGTCATATGGTTGACTCATCATATCTATGTCACAGTCATACGCGTTTGTATTGAGGAAACCCATAGGGTCGACCTCCGTCTCATCATCCATTCTCTATTCTACAGGACCGATTACATCAGCCAGTACTATTGCACCCCCTTCATCACGTCGTCCGCCGCTCTCACCCAGCACTACAGGAGCTAGTAATTGCATAGGCGGGGTGGTGATCTCTGCACATGCTTGTTGACGTGTGGTTATTGGTGTGCTCTGGGCCGGCTCCAGGCGAATAAGATTCTTCGGCCATAGCAGCACCCAACCTTTGCAGCTTCCAATCCGCCGCGGGGTCTCGTCGTCCTCTCCCACATGCTGTACTGGAGGAGGCAAAGCCTCGTGCCCCAAGTTCACACTCGACAAGCTAATCCTGAAGTGCCCAGCGGGGATCGGCTGGTTGTGCAACGTTGGTTTCAAGGGATTCAATATCATCCCCTTTCCCATGTCCACCTTCTGGCCTTTGATCAAATAGAGTACGGTGCACGGGGTTTCTTCGCCCTGCAAACACATATGTCTGTGGCGTAAAACATCCGAAAGGCAACGAAAATGGACTATTCTCTCTCTCTCTCTCTCTCTATATATATATATATATATATATATATATATATATATATATATATGTTGGTGCGACATGTAATTACCGTGACGGCGTCGACCTCAGCCAAAGACGAAGGCCCACCTAGCGCGCCAGAGACGGAGGACGGGCTGCTATGAGCGGGAGCGACTGCGAGAGGAGGTCCGGTTGCGTGAGAAAGTGATGGTGCGGTGTTGTTGTTATTCATGGAGTTACTCTCGATGAAACTGGGCGTCGGGAAATCATATACCGTCTTGTCTGGATTTTCCTTCATCTAGTTGATGATAGCTGGAACCAAGTTAGTAGCAAAATCATTTCTGCATGCGATTCTGACCGCATTGATCGCTCAGTAGCAACTCATTTTTCTCCTCGGCTGTTTTTTCGCGTCCTCACTGCTTTTTCTCGACCGCAAGCTTCACCTTCGCGTCGATGTCCGACTAAACTTCTTTTTCTGCTTCTTGGCCTCCGGGCCCTCGTTGTAAAACACCTTCCACGTGGCGCCGTCTCCAGCGCCGTGCACACGACCATATTGCGGTCGCTGGCCCAAAGGGAGTCCCTTAAGTTCGTTCAAGGCACGGTTGAGAGGGGTGTCCCACTTGGGCCTCATCGGAGAAGTAGGGCTTTCGGCTGCAAGCTGGTGTTGCTTCTCCTGCAGAAGGAGCATGAACCGTTTAGGAATGTGTAGTCGACTAGATATGGAGCTAAATGTAAGGTGCTAAAGAATAATTACCAGTAGTCTAATCAATTTCCTCGTCATCTGGTCCGTGTAAAAAACCTTTTTTTCCTTGTCCCACTTGTAGCGGGCCCTGATGAAGTCACGCTCCAAGGGGTTGGTGAACTTTGCGAAGGGGTCTGGGAGACCCGCGGCTTCATGTTGCGTGTCCTCCTTATCCCATATGGTCCTTTTACCGAGGTAGCCACGGCTTCCGAGGCGATGCTTCCCCGTGTTCCTTTGCTGAAGGCTCTTGAATTTCCCAGCCTTAGCCTTGGCTGCCTCGGTAGGGCAAGTGTCCTTGAACTTTTCGAACTCCTCTTCCATAAGTGTCGGATTTTCCACCAGAATCCTGGACAGGGGTTCCTCAGCCTCAATAGCTCGTTTCACCCTCCCTTTCTAGGAGGCCAAATCATTGCTGAACATGCCCATGGCGTGATTGTTAATATTTTTCATCTTTGGATCATCCCACGGTTGTTCTATGTTATCATCCTGATCGCGGAACTTGAATCTCTTGTAAAACTTCGTTAGGAGCAACTGCATCAAATGTTCTTTACTCCTTAAGTCATCATCGTTGATGCTCGCGCATTGTTGTATGATGCATCCTACTTGGTTCCCATAGCACTTGCGAGGTTCTTCCGGCTCTAATGGCTCAAACTTGCCAAGTGCCATCTTTGTGATCACTAGTCGTCCAATCCCTTGCTTGTTAGGTTTTCGTATCCTCTGCTTCTTATGCTTCTTCTTTTCGGTAGCGGCATCGGCGCCGGTACCTTCCCCGCCGGTACCTTCCCGCCGGTCTCGGCACCGCCATCAGTGCCGACGCCGTCGGTGTCGATGTCAGCGTCAGTACCATGATCGAGGCCGACCTGCAAACCTTGCTTAGCAGTCAAATAGTCGAGGTACTCTTGTTCACCCTCATAATCCAACTAAATGCGCATCTTGGTCAAGGCCCGCTTTCTTCGTTGTTCGACATGTTTCCTATGATTAAGTCTCCTTGTTTATTTCTAAAAGTATGAAAAAAATGAGAAATGACATAAAAAGAAATCTATGTGCCAGCACTCGATATGCCTACTATCTAGCACAAATGATGCCAAAATTCACGGAAAATTTTGGCATGACCTTTGCTAAAAAATGGACAGATCGAGCGCCTGAAATTCACCCGAACGGAAATGAATCAACATTCTGGCATAACATAGGCCACTCGGATCATTTACCAAAATTGAACCAAAACATCACATGTCCAAATGACATGTCCAAATCCCAAACATGACATGTCCACATATCATATGTCCAGTTCAAATTTGCATATAAATTCAGCCTACCTAAATTTGCATATAATTCAACCTAGCTAAATTCATAACTAAATAAATAACCTAATTAACCTAATTAACCCTAGCTAGCAGAGAGAGAGGGGGGTTTACAGAGGGTGCAGGGGCGAGGAGGCAGGCCCGACGACGGCCGAGGTTGGGAGGAGGAAGCAGAGGAGGAGGCGTGGCGTGTCGGGTCGGGACGAGCGCCGAGGTCGGGGGCGAGGGCTGGTCGGGCGAGCGCTGGTCGGGGCGAGGGGCCGGGCGAGCGCCGAGGTCGGGGCGAGGGCGGGTCAGGGGCGAGCGCTGGTCGGGGCGAGGGCCGGGTCGGG
This sequence comes from Aegilops bicornis, assembly GCA_021605145.1. Classification (NCBI taxonomy): domain Eukaryota; kingdom Viridiplantae; phylum Streptophyta; class Magnoliopsida; order Poales; family Poaceae; genus Aegilops; species Aegilops bicornis. Next base: position 656,138,407 of record CM038669.1, on the reverse strand, counting down.
GGCTAGGGTCGGGCGAAGGCCGGGGTTGAAGTAGCGCCGGGGAAGAGATAGTGGGGATTTGGGGGGGAAAGAGGCGGGATGAAGCAGAGAGAGGGAGGATTTGGGGTTAAGTGGACGTAGCAGTAGCGCGTTAGACCAAAAGCGCTGCTACTAATATAGGTAGCTATAGCGGTTTTATACAGAAAGCGCTACTGCTACCTTCACTAGCTGTAGCTCTTTTTCAGTAAGGCGCTACTGCTATAACCAGTTTCCCTTTTTCTTTTCCATTATTTTCTCTCACTTCTTTTTTCCGAGAGCAGTGAACGAAGGGAAGGCGATATATATTGCATCATTTGACGGTTAAATATGTATACAAAATAGGAACATATATATATATATATATATATATATATATATATATATATATATATATATATATATATATATAGGGATTGTCTATTCCTCACCCTGGGTGAGGAATAGTTATTCTTCACCCCTCTATTTTACCATCAATACACCGTAATTTTACGTTTAAGTAAGTTTTGTCTTATTTTCGACATAAAAAGAGACCGTAAGAAAATATATAATCGTCAGAAAATATTTTATGTTATGTAAAATTACAAACGTAAAAACATAGTGTAAAATACACATAAACTGCAAAATTTTCTTGTCTTATGACCTATATTTTTTTTTCTTATGTCAAATATTACATAGTGAATGAATAGGAATGTAACTATTTGAATTCCAAACGTAATTTAATTATGAAATGATCGTAAGATTACCTCGGGTGAAGAATAAGTTATTGTGCACCCTGGGTGATGAATAGCATCACTATGGGATTGTCTATTCGTCACCCTGGGTGAGGAATAGTTATTCTTCACCCCCTCTATTTTACCATCAATACACCGTAATTTTACGTTTCGTAAGTTTTGTCTTATTTTCGACATAAAAAGAGACCGTAAGAAAATATATAATCGTCGTAAAAAATATTTTATGTTATGTAAAATTACAAACGTAAAAACATAGTGTAAAATACACATAAACTGCAAAATTTTCTTGTCTTATGACCTATATTTTTATTTTCTTATTTCAAATATTACATCGTGAATGAATAGGAATGTAACTATTTGAATTCCATACGTAATTTAATTATGAAATGATCGTAAGATTACTTCGGGTGAAGAATAAGTTATTATGCACCCTGGGTGATGAATAGGATCACTATATATATATATATATATATATATATATATATATATATATATATATATATTACATCATTTGACCGATAACATACGGTTCCTCGGCGTTGACGTTTTCGTTTTTGAGTCAGCTTCTTTCCCTTCTTGTTCGTCGAAGAATAATTGAGCCCCTCATTGTGACTTTGCCTTTTCCATGGAGTACCATTTTTCTTAGGTAATGTAGTATTGATTCTTCTTTTGATGTATACTTCATCATCAATCTTCATCTTCCCTCATTGGGTTGCTGTAGTGATCGTAGTCTTCCTTGTTGGCGACTCTATCCATTCCAATGATGTTCCTTTTGCCTCTCCTCACGACAACACGACTGGGATTGCGCGGGTCGGTTATGAAGAAGCATTGTGGCACGTGCTTAGCATGTACCCATGGCTCGTTTTTTGCGATAGCGTTCACGGTAGCGCTCTTGGCGTCGGGTATAGTCATGGTAGTGAAAATCCGGCTTTCTCTTTCGACATTCTTAGCCCATCTGACACGGAACATCGTCGTGTTGTGCAGTCCAGAGTAGTCAAGCTCCCGGATCTCCTCGACCCTTCCATAAAATCGTTCGATTCTTGCCGTTGTCGCTGCCGGTCATGCATTCCATCGTCACCCCTGAGTCCTGATCATCGTTGTCCATATCTTTGGCCTCTGTGTAGAAAGTGTATCCGTTGATATCATATGCCTGATAGGTTACGAGGTTGGGCGAGGGGCCATGTGCTAAGGCGTATATGAGCAATCCGTCCTTAGAGCCCTCCTCCGGGTATTAGCAATAATATGCTCTTTGAACCAATGCAGGAAAGTGGAGTTGTGCTCTCTAGTAACTTCAAGGCCCTGGCCCCGTGCATACCCCCGTCACGATACTTCTTTGCGACAATTTCTTTGTGCAGTGCCACGAAAGGATCTACCTCGTCTAGGTGTTGTAGCACTACCAAGTTTGCTCTGTCAAAGTCGCTGCGTCAATCTGAGTATGCGACGTGCAGTTCCTTGCGACCGTTGTAGTGACCTTCTCCTTCGAGCCTCCCGTCATGCTTGTTAACGGGCAAACCAACACTAGGCGGCTGGTCTGCGCCATATAGAAAATTCTCGCAGAAAGAGATGCACTCTTGTGTCACATAGCCCTGGACGATGCTTCCATCCGGACGGGACATGTTACGAACGAATCCTTTGATGATCCCATTCATCCTCTCAAACGACATCATGTTGTGCAGGAATGACGGCCCCAAGTCTATTATGTCATCCACACTATGGACACACAGATGCACCATCACGTCAAAGAACGCGGGCGGGAAGTACATCTCAAGCTCATTCAGTATCACAACGATCTCTTCCTGTAGCCTACGGAGCTACTTCACACTGATCGACTTTTGAGAGATGACGTCGAAAAAGTTGCAGAGACCAATAAGCGTGTCACAGACGTGCTTGTCCATTATCCCTCGAAGGGTAACAGGTAGTATCTGCGTCATCATCACATGAAAGTCATGGGACTTCATCCCGCTGAACCTTTTCTTGTCTGTGTCTAGATATCTGCTTATCTTGCCACAGTAACCGGAACTAACTTTGACTCCGGTAAGGCACATAAAGAATTGATCGATCTCAGCCTGACTTAAGGTGAAGCAAGAAGGGGGGCAACAATCCTCTTTCTTTATTTTCTTGCCCTTCTTCTCCCGTGCCTCTGTCTCCTCTCTGTCTCGTCTGACATTTTACGGGGCGGCATGTGCAGATCTTCCCTGATTTTCAAATCTTGCAAGTCTTTTCTTGCCTTCGGCCCATCCTTGGTCTTATCTGGCATGTTCATCAGTGTTGCGAGCAAGCTCTCCAGGACATTCTTACAGATATGCATTTGATCAAGGCAATGAGGTGTATCGAGTTTGTGCCAGTACTACAAGTCCCAGAATACAGACCTCGTCTTCCATACCTTCAGCAGTGGCTCTGGCGCCTTTCTCATCGTCTTTCCCGGTGCGGGGCACTCCTTCCTGTTTTTCAACAGCTCATCGATTTCGGCACCACTCCGCTTACGTGGAGGTCCTTGATGCTCAGCTTGATCATTGAATAGATCTCCATGGTTTCTCCATGGGTCGTCCTGTTCGAGCCATCTTCGATGCCCCATGTACACGATTTTCCTAGACCCGCCATCTTTCCTTGACGTTAGCTGCTGAGACGTCGTATCATCCATGCACCGCGTGCATCCGCAATATCCATGGCACACCTGGCCTGCGACATATACATAACCGAGATAGTCGTGCACCGTCGTGATCAGCGCGGCTCTCATGTAGAAATACTCGCCTTTGCTGGCGTCCCATGTCTTGGACGGTGTTTTCCATAACGTGTCTAACTCCTCTTGAAGTAGCCCCAGATACAAATTAATATTATTTCCTGGTTGTTTCGGCCCTTGAATAAGCATGCTCATGTGAATGTACTTCAACTTCATGCACAACCAGGGGGGAGGTTGTACATCCATACAAACACGGGCCATGTGCTATGGTTGGTGTTCTGTTGCCAAACGGATTCATGCCATCGGTACACGTGCGAGCACGATGTTCCTTGCATCACATTCAAAACCGATAGAAGCTGTTCAACGCTCTCCACCGCTTCCATCCTTGACGTGTCTCGACTTGAGATCATCTCCATCGTCGGGCTTCTTCCTCTCCGCGTGCGGCGCATTAGCTTTGCTTCCTTGGGATCTACAAAATACCGCTGAGACGGGGAGTGATCGGTAAGTACCATACAACTTTACGGGGACATTTCTTCCCGGCCTTCTTGTATTGAGAAGCATTGCACACCGGACAGCTTGTTTTTTCTGCGTGCTCCTTCCGATAAATTATGCAATCGTTGATGCATGCATGGTATCTAATGTGTGGTAGATCAAGAGGGCACACGATCTTCTTGGCCTCATCAACACTAGTAGAACATAGATTCCCCGCGGGAAGAACATCCTTTAGGTACTTGAGATGCTCATCGAGGCTACTGTCGGTCCATTTGTTTTTAGCCTTCGTCTTCAGGAGTTGGAGCATGAAACTCAAGCGGGTCACCTCAGGATTGCAACCATCATACAATGGAGTGTTAGAGTCTACCACCAATTGCTCCAGCTTAGCCTCCTCTCTAGAAGCAGGCTCTCAGTACTCGTCTCCTTGTGAAGCAATGCTTGAACATGAGGGTCCCGCACGATTGAACTTAGTACCGACGAACTCTGCTGCGTGGAGTCCATGTCGTTCTCTCCACCGCCATGTCCGGCCCCTTCAACTCCGCCATGTCCGGCCCCTTCTCCTCCGCCATGTCCGGCCCCTTCTCCGCCGCCATGTCCAGCCTCTTCACTGCCGCCATTATCAATCATCTCTTCGTCTTGCCCCGGGTCATCATTTCCTGCCCCGTCGGCATCCTCAACATCGTCAACCTCATCTTCAATTATCCACCGAGTATAGCCATCCATGAAACCAGTCATGAGCAGGTGCGCTTCGACACGACCATGCATCGTCATGGGGGTCGAGCCAAACTATTCCTTTGCATTTTCGACACGGACATAAAACCTATGTCCTGTTATTTTCTTTCATGTCCTGCACCGCCGACCGCAACCACCTGTCCACCATCGTCCCACTGACCATCGTGAACTCTGCATGGTAATAATAAACAAATTGATTATAAAAATGCGTGCATGAATCAAAGTCATACAAAAATTCGGCATGACCTTCCCTAAAAAATAGGACATATATAGATCTAGAGTTTGCCCGGAATTCACCGAAACGGAAAATATATCGACATTTTGGCAAAACATAGGAACTCAAAAGCACAATTTGGCGTCAACTCATGCCACACACACAATTTCCATCATATCTCCCAATTATCATATCACACACACATAAACATGTTTCCATTTTGCAAAAGCATGAAATTTTAATCACCTCTATCTCGAGATCGAGCACACGGTGGAGATGATGATGTAGGGAGATCAAAAGTGCACAAAACTCTTCTTGACAAAGATATATCTAGTTAGGGGGAAAATAGGTCACTTAACTAAATGCTACATCTACCTAGCTAGCTAATTTGGGAGGTTACAACTTCAACTAGTGGAGGGGGAAGGAAAAAGAGAAAGGAGATGCATTAATGGAGGTGGTGTAGTTAGCTAGGAGTAATGAAGAGAGAAAGGTAGGTAGGAGAGGGAGAGTAATGGGGGAGAAGTATTGAGGAAGAAAGAGAGTGAGAGAGGGAGGATGTGGGGGGTAGGGGAAAGGGAAGAGAGGAAATGGGGGAGGGGAGGACAGGTGGGGAAAGGTGGTGGGCTGGTGCGGCTTAGCAGTAGCGCGGGTGGTAAAACACGCTGCTGATAAGAAATTAGCAGCAGCGCACATCCCACACAAGCGCTACTGCTAACTGGGACAACCAGTGTGCCCAATTTGAAAAATAGCAGCAGCGACCTCAGAAAAAGCGCACTGCTACTAACACTTTAGCAGTAGCGCGGGTCGCGACAACGCGCTGCTGCTAAATGTAGTTTGGTGGACACCGTCGGTCGATATTTGTAGCAGCGCGGGTTGCTCCAAGCGCGCTACTGCTAACTCCGTTTCAGTAGCGAGTTTTGCACACACGCGCTGCTGATAATTAGCAGTAGCGCCTCTTTTTGAGCCGCGCCGCTGCTAAGATTCCGTGTATAAGGTTTTCCCTAGTAGTGTTAGAGAGATGACATGAATTGGTCATTCACATGGTTAGTCACAAAATCTTACATAAAACTTGTAGATCACTGAATATGATATGTTTGATTCCTTGCAGAAGTTTTGCGATATAAAGGTGGTGATATTAGAGTTGTGCTAGTTGAGTAATTGTGAAATTGAGGAATACTTGTGTTGAGGTTTGCAAGTCCCGTAGCATGCACGTATGGTGCACTGTTATGTAACGACGTCGGAGCATGAGGTGTTCTTTCATTGCTTTCCTTATGAGTGGAGGTCGGGGACGAGCGATGGTCTTTTCCTACCAATCTATCCCCTAGGGTCATGCGTAGTAGTACTTTGCTTCAAGGGCTAATAAAGTTTTGCAATAAGTATATGAGTTCTTTATGACTAATGTGAGTCCATGGATTATACGCACACTCAGCCTTCCACAATTTTCTAGCCTCTTTGGTACCGTGCATTGCCCTTTCTCACCTCGAGAGTTTGTGAAAACTTCGCCGGTGCATCCAAACCTCGTGATACGATACGCTCTATCACACATAAGCCTCATTATATCTTCCTCAAAACAGCCACCATACCTACCTATCATGGCATTTTCCTAGCCATTCCGAGATATATTGCCATGCAACTTTTATCATCATCATATACATGACTTGAGCATTTATTGTCATATTGCTTTGCATGATCGTAAGATAGCTAGCATGATGTTTTCATGGCTTGTCCGTTTTTTGATGCCATTGCTACGCTAGATCATTGCACATCCTGCATACATCACGGAGGCATTCATATAGAGTCATATCTTTGTTCTAGTATCGAGTTGTAATCTTGAGTTGTAAGTAAATAAAAGTGTGATGATCATCATTATTAGAGCATTGCCCCAGTGAGGAAAGTATGATGGAGACTATGATTCCCCCACAAGTCAGGATGAGACTCTGGACTTTATGAAAAATAAAAGAGGCCAAAGAAGCCCAAATAAAAAAAGAGGCCAAAGAAGCCCACCAAAAAAAATAAAAATAATAAAAAAAGAAAATTAAAAAAATGAGAGAAAATGAGAGAAGGGGCAATGTTACTATCCTTTTACCACACTTGTGCTTCAGAGTAGCACCATGTTCTTCATAGAGAGAGTCTCCTATGCATTCACTTTCATATACTAGTGGGAATTTTCATTATAGAACTTGGCTTGTATATTCCGATGATGGGCTTCCTCAAATGCCCGAGGTCTTCATGAGCAAGCAAGTTGGATGCACACCCACTTAGTTTCCACTTTGAGCTTTCATACACTTATAGCTCTAGTGCATCCGTTGCATGGCAATCCCTACTCCTCGCACTGACATCAATTGATGAGCATCTCCATAGCCCGTTGATTAGCCGCGTCGATGTGAGACTTTCTTCCTTTTTGTCTTCTCCACATAAACCCCCACCATCATATACTATTCCACCTGTAGTGCTATATCCATGGCTTGCGCTCATGTATTGCGTGAGGGTTGAAAAGGCCGAAGCGTGTTAAAAAGTATGAACCAATTGCTCGGCTTGTCACCGGGGTTGTGCATGATTTGAATGCTTTGTGCGGTGAAGATGGAGCATAACCAGACTATATGATTTTGTAGGGATGAGCTTTCTTTGGCTATGTTATTTCGATAAGACATAATTGCTTGGTTGGATGCTTGAAGTATTGTTGTTTTTATGTCAAATGATAGACTATTGCTTTGAATCACTCTGTCTTAATATTCATGCCATGATTAGATACATGATCAAGATTATGCTAGGTAGCATTCCACATCAAAAATTATCTTTTTTATCATTTACCTCCTCGAGGACGAGCAGGAATTAAGCTTGGGGATGCTGATACGTCTCCGTCGTATCTATAATTTTTTATTGTACCATGCCAATATTATTCAACTTTCATATACTTTTGGCAACTTTTTATACTATTTTTGGGACTAACATATTGATCCGATTGCCCAAAGGCCAGTTCCTCGCTTGTTGCATGTTTTATGTTTCGCAGAAAACCAATATCAAACGGAATCCAAATGGGATAAAAACGAACGGAGAATTATTTTGGAATATTTGGGATTCTCCGGAGAAAGAATCAATGCGAAACAGTGCCCGAGGTGGCCAGGAGACAGGGGCACGCCTGCCCTTACTGGGCGCGCCAGCCACCCTCCTAGGCCACCCGTAAGGTGGTTGATGCTCTTCTTTTGCCGCAATAAAGCTAATTTTTGGGAAAAAAATCGTGGCGATAGTTTCGATCCAATCGGAGTTACGGATCTCCATATATACACGAAACGGTGAAACAGAAAGACAGAGAGAACGCAGAAACAGAGAGAGACAGAGAGATAGATCCAATCTCAGAGGGGCTCTCGCCCCTCCCACGCCATGGAAGCCAAGGAACAGAGGGGAAACCCTTCTCCCATCTAGGGAGAAGGTCAAGGAAGAAGAAGAAGAAGGGGGGCTCTCTCCCCCTTGCTTCCGGTGGCACTGGAGCGCTGCCAGGGGCCATTATCATCATCGCCATCTTCACCAACACCTTCGCCATCTTCACCAACATCTCCATCACCTTCCCCCCCTTCTATATTCAGCGGTCCACTCTCCCGCAACCCGCTGTACCCTCTACTTGAACATGGTGCTTTATGCTTCATATTAATATCCAATGATGTGTTGCCATCCTATGATGTCTGAGTAGATTTTCGTTGTCCTATCGGTGATTGATGAATTGCTATGATTGATTTAATTTGCTTGTGGTTATGTTGCTATCCTTCGGTGCCCATCATATGAGCGCGCGCGTGAATCACACCATAGGGTTAGTTGTATGTTGATAGGACTATGTATTGGAGGGCAAGAGTGATGTAAGCTTCAACCTAGCATAGAAATTGATGCATACGGGATTGAAGGGGACCAATATATCTTAATGCTATGGTTGGGTTTTACCTTAATGAACGTTAGTAGTTGCGGATGCTTGCTAATAGTTCCAATCATAAATGCATAGAATTCCAAGTAAGGGATGACATGCTAGAAGTGGCCTCTCCCACATAAAACTTGCTATCGGTCTAGTAAAGTAGTCAATTGCTTAGGGACAATTCCGCAACTCCTACCACCACTTTTCCACACTCACTATATTTACTTTATTGTTTCTTTATATAAACAGCCCCTACTTTTTATTTACGCACTCTTTATTATCTTGCAAACCTATCCAAAAACACCTAAAAGTACTTCTAGTTTCATACTTGTTCTAGGTGAAGCGAACACTAAGCGTCGTGAGAGTCGTGATCGATGGCGAGATAGGACTTGAGAGAATATTTGTTCTACCTTTAGCTCCTCGTTGGGTTCGACACTCTTACTTATCGAAAGAGACTACAATTGATCCCGTATACTTGCGGGTTATCACAACTTCATGCCCGTCTCGAGCTGTGGGTGGCACGAGCACGCCGGCCGCTGCAACGAACAACTCCGCGCCGCCGATCGCTGGAATCGCGGGGGTGTGCAGCTCGGCCTCTCCAGCCACCGATATGTTGGCCTCGGGCACTGGAAGGCCCCACTTCATGCCCCGCTCGAGCCTCGAGCTCAGGCTGTACCATTCTCTCGGGTCTGCGCCGCCAGGACGAGACCACGTCCAACGGCTCTCTGGGCGCACGGCTCGATCGCGCCGGCAACGGGCATGGAGTTCTCGGCGTCGCTGGCTGTGGCCACACATGGCCCAGTCTCACCAGGCGAGGGGGCACCCAACTAGACGATTCGGTCATGAACGCAGTGTAGTCGCCATGGAAGATGCGGCCCAAGCCAGCGAACATAACCATGCAAACGAGGAGCACACGCGGGCTACGACGACTTGACTACTGTCACAACCCTAGTCAGTGCTTGCATTAGAGTGATGCATCATGTTTAAATTTTTTCAGAAACTTGAAATGGGGATGTTCAAACCCTTGCACCCAATGAAATCCAACTAGGATCAAAATGAAATATTCCCAATGAACCTGAAATGCCCTTCATAAATGTTCATCATTTTAGTCTTGGTCTAGAACCTCTGCCAAAAATGGTTCACATTTTTCTAGGTCACCTTCGGTCACTGATTTAAATCATAAGTTATTTGCATTTGGGCATTTAAAATTATATAAATTATTTTAAATGTCCAAATAATCATGAAAGGAAATGTGGGCTGTTGGAAATATTCCAAACAGTGCCCACAAACAATTTCATGATTTTTGAAAGCGCCCTCGTATTTTTAATAAAGCCCCAACAGTTGCAGAATTTAGAAAACACAAAGTTTTAGAAAAGATAGAGAGAGAGAGAGAGGAAAGCTTACCTGGGCCACCTACCTGACTGGGCCGGCCCACCTGGCCTGTGCCAGTCGTACCCACCCTGCCAGTAGGCAGAGGAGCGACAGCGCACGACGTGCGCGTGGGCGCCACGCCACCAGGTTGCCTGCCTGCGTCGCCTGGCCACCGCGACGCCTCGCGTTCTCTCCTCGGCGTCGCCTCGACCCCCTGGACACCACTCACCCCTCCTCTGCTCTCTCTCCTGCTCAGCCGAGCGGAGCTCGTCGCCACGGCTCGCCGTTGCTGCACCCAGAGCCTCCCCCTCGACCTCTCGGTGTGCCCAGTAGCTTGGCTACCTCGTCCTCGACCTCCTCACCAAGCCAAGCGACGCCCCTAATTGGTTTTGGAGTATTGGCGACAAATGTGGTTGAGGGACTAATGCGTTTGTGAGAATTGCGGGATAACGCAGGTAGTGTCCCTCATTGATTCGGTTTACCTACCGGAGACGACCCCTAAAAATGTATGAAGACATTGAAGACAATGGTAGTATGTGAAGATATTCACATTGAAGACTATGACATGAGAAGACATTGAGTGAAGACTATGGAGCGTGAAGACTGTGTTGTTTCGTTGTTTCCTTTTCTTCTTTGTTGAGTCGTAGGAACCACCGTACTGTTAAGTGGGGTCCAAGTGATCATAGTCAGAATGACTGAAGTGATGCTCAACCCAAATCCTATGTCTTCGAGCGAAGACAATGAGAGCAAAACTTATCCAGAGCTGGATGAGTCAGCTTTGCTTGTAGCCCAAGTAAAGTTGCCGTGAGTGTTTGAAATCGACCGTTGGAACACGTGTCGGTTCCTTAGTGACCTGTGGTCATTTCGACATAACAGATCGGGTTGCCTAGTGGCTATAAAGAGCCCACCCCTACACCATAAATCGGTGGCTGCTCAGAGTTAGTGCACGGCTTTTGTCGTTTGAGAGCAACCCACCTCGAAGCCTTTGAGAGAGAGAAATCCTTGCGAGGACAAAGCCCAAAACACCCAGAGCCAAAGAGTGTTAGGCATCAAAGTTTTCCTGTCAGGTGACCTGAAGACTTATTACACTTGAGGACCGTGAATCCTCTAGCGGTTAGGGCGTCGCGTTCGAGCATCCAAGAGTCATTGTGGATTGCGGTGAACGCTCGTCAGAAGGTTCGGAAGTCTACCTTGAAGACTTACCATAGTGATTGGGCGAGGACTGTGTGTCCTTAGCTCAAGGGGAATAAGGTGAAGACGCGGTCTTCTGAGTTGAATCTCAGCCTCCCTAACCAGATGTACAGTTTTCGCAAAGAATCGAACTGGTCCAAGAAATCTCGTGTCTTCAACTAGTGACCGGTTCTATCCCTTCCCTCCTTTACCCTAAGTTTGTCTTCGTGAAGTCATTGCTTATATGTCTTATCTATTTGACTTCACTGCTTGACTTCTATTGTTGTTTGGCTTCATACTATCTTCCATCCTGATCCTTACTACATAGCTGCTATTAGTCTTGTCCGTTCACATTATTGCATATTTGACTATGGCTTGCTTGTTGTAGTTATCTTCCGCTGCTTATCAACTAGGTCATTTCTGATGTTTGTCTTCGAAACATCCGTGTTTTGAAGACTTTCATAAAAATCGCCTATTCACCCCTCGCGTGACGTAGCAAGGTACTCCCTTGTTCTCGTGTGATTCGTTTAACCACCGAGTTTTAGCTATGTCGACTGCAAGGATAATCAAGGTCTCCGCTGCTTGCCCCGTGTTCGATGGAACTGACTATCCCTACTGGAAGAATAAGATGCGCATGCATCTTGAAGCCATTGATGTCGACCTCTGGTATGTCGTCAAGAACGGCGTTCTAAATCTGGTGAAGGTATCACCCCTACTGATGTCAAGAAGTTCATTCAACTGGACTCCACTGCAAAGAACATCATCTGTGGTCATCTGACCAAAGGACAAGATGTCCGTGTGAGTGCTCGAAACGCCGGGCTAGTCCGGGATTGGCTATCAAAGATCAACAAAGGCGTCTCAAACCAGAGAGATCAAAGAATCAGTGTTCTTTGCAACCTCTTCAACCGCTTCAAGAGAAACGACAGTGAAAATGTCCAGCTCACGTTTGATCGCCTCACTGACATCACAAATGAGCTTCATGCTCTCGGCGCCACTGAGGTCACCAAGCATGAAATCGTCAAGACACTACTAAGATCACTTGACAACTCTTTTGACACCCTTGCCCTCATGATACAAGAACATCCTGACTTCAAGACACTCGATCCGTCTGATATACTTGAGAGGCTCAACACACATGAGTTCCAGCTATCTGAGAAAAGAGATATCTATGGTCCAAACTATGGCCGAACTCGCGCTTTGAAGGCAAAAGTTGTTTCCTCATCTGAAGAAGAATTTGACTGCGGTTCTGATGATCCTGAAGACATTGGAAAGGAACTTGCTATGCTTGTGAAGAAGTTCCAGAAGTTCACTAGGAAGAAAGGCTTCAGAAAGTCTTCACGATCCAGCTCAAGAAATGATGAAGCTTCCACTCAAGACTACAAGAAGAGAACCTGTCACAAGTGCAAGAAAACTGGACACTATATCTCTGAGTGTCCACAGTGGGACAATGAGAAGAAGAAGAAGAAGAAGAAGAGCAAGGAATATGATTCTGATGACAAGAAAAAGAAGAAATCTTCAATGTCTTCTTCCAAGTCTTCATCAAAGTCTTCATCGCATAAGAAGAGCTCATCTAGCAAGGCTCATGCTTTTGTTGGCAAGGAAATGGATTCAGAGGAGGAGTCTGCTTCTGAGGAAGTGGAGGTGGAATCTGAAGAGGAGTCCGACTCGGGCGTTGCAAGTCTGGCTTTAGCCACAGCCTATGTTGCCAAGTCCATCTTCAACACTGAAGACAATGACTTCTACACCAACGCTGAAGCTGATGACAAGGACGACCCTACTCCCACCTACTGCTTCATGGCACGCGGTGCCAAGGTAAAATCACGTGATGCCTACTTTCAAACATCAAGTGAAGATGACTCTGATTGTGAATCCAAACCCAGCTACAAAACACTTGCTAAAATTACAACTGAACAACAAAGAGCTATGGAACATACTCAAAAACTTTAGACAAAAGCGATGACCTGTTGGACGCCGAAATGACACGTTCACAGTCCTTAGTTGAAGACATTAAAAATCTTCATGCTAAGTACCAAGAACTTAAAAGTCGTCATGAAACGCTATCAACTACTCATGAAAGGCTCTCCTATGATTATCTTCAAAGGAAGCAAGAGCTTGAGAAATTGAGAGCGGCTCATGAAGATCTTCAAAAAGAGAATGAGTCATTTCGTGCTCAATAGATCAGTTCCGCTCAGGATGGATTTGAACCACCATGTCTAAAATGTCTTGAGCGTGATATCACTACCTCTGTTGTTGAATGTTCAACGGCTGCTACTGTTGCATTGTCTTCAACTACCAATGTGGTAACTAACCCCTCTGCGGAGGATACCACCGCCATTGCCGATGAAAATGCTAGGTTGAAGACATTGCTTGAAACAGGATGTATAAAAGTCCGAAAGGGAATCGACACTTTGCGATTTCCTCAAAAGCGATTCTCGAACCGAAACCCTAGGAAAGAGGGTGTTGGGTTCGAGAGGAAAATGAATGTTGATGGTTCCTACCGGAAGCCCCGAGCAAGATCCCAAAACCACATGGGTTGCTTCAAAGGGACCTTCAAAGGATCCATCCACCTTATCCGCTTCACCGTGCTAACCCTATTATCATTGATGAATCCTTTGATGCAAACTATAAGTTGTTCAAGAATCGAGAATGGTGAAGTGTTTGCTGTATATTGGTACTATCTGCAGGAATGGACCGCCTATGAAGAAGATCTGGGTTCCCAAAAGCTGTCTTGAGAATCTTCCAAGGAATGTCATCATGACACCACCGGGAAGAAGACAAACCCTGCACCAAAGGCGTCATATGGTCCAAAGGCTTCATACAGACAGAGGACTCACTTGAGTCACCCTAACGCCAATGTTTTGCAGGGAAACAATACTCAAATTTATGAATATGAGCGTGTGTCCTCAAGCCGCTATGTTCACAGAACTATGAACTTTTCTGCTTATTCATATGAGTATCACTCATCTCCTGCAAGGCTATTTGCTAGGGATCCAAAGCCAAAATTCTCAGATGCTGCACTTAGACTCATTGCTTCTAAGCCACCCCTGAATATGTGGGTGGTTAAGAAGAATTAACTCTCTTTTGCAGGAAAGGGTCTCCAGCCGAAAATCAAAGGCGTCTGATGCTATTGCTAGGGACCTAAAACATCTTGTAGGTCACAAGATCAAATGCCCAAATGGTCTCACTATGTATTTTGTTCCTGAATTGTTTGCCATTCATCCCATCTGTCCTAATCTTGATTTAAGCTTCAATAATCCACTTGCCCGTCAAATGTTTATGCTTCACAATGCTCTTGGTGAAGCCTATCCCCTAACTGCATCAGAGGGTATGACACCTCATGCTTCGTAATGGATTATGGACAAGTGGATGCACTAATCATATGATCGGTGATCGAAGTCTTCTCATGGACTCAACCTTACGTCCATCGCACAAGAGTCACATCACATTTGGTCGACACCGGTAAAAGCAAGGTATTGGGTCTAGGTAGAGTTGCAATATCAAAGGATCAACACATGGACAAAGTGATGCTTGTTGAATCCCTTGGTTTCAACTTAATGTCCTGTCTCAATGCTTTGTGACTTGAACATGATTGTGATATTCGAAAATATCGTTGCCTTGTACTAATGGAATCGACAAGTCTCTAGTCTTTGAAGAGTATAGGAAAGATGATCTATACATGGTAGATTTCTCAAGAGGTCCACGCCTTGCCGTATGTCTTCTTGCAAAAGCTTGAATCTTGGCTCGCATCGGAGGTCGGCATGCTTGAATGAGGAACTTACACACACTCGCCAAGAGGAAGCATGTCATTGGCATCGAAGGTGTCAAGTTCAAGAAGGATCATTTGTGTGGTGCCTACGGTCGAAAGATGACTAGGGCAAAGCACCCCTCGAAGACAATCATGACGACATCTCAACCCTTCGAGCTGCTTCACATGGATTTGTTTGGCCATACTCATTACTCTACCCTCACAACAACTGCTTGTCTCTATGGCTTCGTCATTGTTGATGACTACTCAAGATACACATGGGTGCACATAATTCTCTACAAGATCAAGTGCAAGATGTCTTCGCATTTATTCGCCAATCGAGCAATGAACAATTATGGCGCCAAGATCAAGCATATCGTAAGTGATAACGGCATGAATTCAAGAACACCGTATTTGATCTTTATCTCGATACCATGGAATCACTCATGAGTTCTCTCGCCCATACACACCCCGCAAAATGGCATCGTGGAGCGCAAGAACGTAACCCTCATTGAGATGGCTCGAACAATGCTCGACGAGTACAAGACACCAAGAAAGTTCTCGCCCAAGCCATTGATACAACTTGTCACGCCATCAACCGTGTTTATATCCATAAGCTTCAACAAAACATCCTATGAGCTCCTTATCGACAAGAAGCCAAATGTCGCCATTTCAGAGTATTTGGGGCTAAGTGCTGGATCAAGGATCCTCATCACAAGTCAAAATTTGAACCCAAAGCTCACGAAGGCTTCATGCTCGGTTACGGAAAGGACTCACACTCTTACAGTAGTCTTCAATCTCTATCTCTACAAAATCATCAAAATCAGATGTGCGATTTGATGAAACCAATGGTTCACAAAGAGAGTTCCCGCCAAGCACACTAGACGAAGCTCCACCCAAATAATCTATCAAGCTAATGGGAATCGGTGAAATCATGCCTTCAAGCACACCAAGAGGAACTTATCATTCCTGCACCTAACCAACCTCAAGACAATGCTCAGCCTGAAGACAATCCTTCCAATGACGACAACGATCAAGATGAGCAAAGTCTTCGCCCGATTCATCCTCGAGTTGCAAATGAAGTACATATTGCAAAGATAATCGATAGCATCAACGCACTGGTCCGCTTACTCGCTCAAGAGCAACACAGCTAGCAAATTTCGTGGGCACTTTTCCTTTGTATCAATATCGTAACCCAAGAAAGTTGCTCAAGCTTTTATGGAACCAGATGGATTCAAGCTATGCAAGAAGAACTTCAACAGTTCAAGCTGAATAATGTTTGGGAACTTGTCAAGCCGCCCCGACCCTCGCAGCATAACATTATTGGCACCAAATGGATATATCGAAACAAGCAAGATGAGCATGGTCAAGTCGTCGTAAACAAAGCAAGGCTTGTGGCTCAAGGATATACTCAAGTTGAAGGAATTGACTTTGATGAAACATTTGCTCCTCGTAGCTAGGCTTGAAGCTATTCGCATACTACTAGCCTATGCTAACCACCACAACATCTTGCTCTATCAAATGGATGTGAAGAGTGCATTTCTCAACGGCAAGATTGAAGAAGAAGTATATGTCGCTCAACCACCGGCTTTGAAGATCCAAAACATCCCGATATGGTGTACAAGCTAAATAAAGCAATCAGTATGGCCTCAAACAAGCTCCTCGCGCTTTGGTATGATACAATCAAAGACTTCAAGAGCAAAGGCTTCAAACCTGGATCCCTTGATCCCACACTCTTCACGAAGACATATGATGGTGAACTGTTTGTATGCCAAATATATGTGGATGACATTATCTTCTACCGCACCAACCGTAAGTATAGTGATGAGTTTGGATACATGATGCAAGAGCAATATCAGATGTCCATGACGGGAGACCTCAAGTTCTTCCTTGGTCTTCAAATTCGTGAGCAAAGAAATGGCATATTTATATCTCAAGAAAAATACCTCCAAGATTGTCTGAAGAAGTTTGGATGCAAGAATGCAAAGGATACACGACGCCAATGCCAGCCAAACACCACTTGGGCCCCGACGACAATGGTAAAGAGTTCGATCAAAAGTTATACCGCTCCATGACTGGTTCCTTACTCTACCTATGTGCATCTAGGCTAGATATTATGCTTAGTGTTTGCATGTGTGCTCGATTCCAAGCGGCACCAAAGGAATCGCATCACTTAGCTGTGAAGCGAATTCTTCGATATTTGGCTCACACCCCAACACTCGGATTATGGTATCCAAAGGGCTCAAAATTTGATTTAGTTGGATTTTCGGATGCTGATTATGCTGGTGACAAAGTGGATCGCAAGTCTACATCAGGCACATGTCACTTTCGACGATCACTGCCCTGTTGGTCTTCAAAGAAGCGTAACTGTGTCACTCCCAACTGCAGAATCTGAATACATTGTCTGCTGGATCTTTGTTCTCAGCTTCTATGGATGAAGCAAACTCTCAAGGACTATGGCATCAATCGACACAAGTACCTCTTTTCATGCGACAACGAAAGCGCCATCAAGATTGCCAACAATCCAGTCCAGACTCAAGACAAAGCACATTGAAATTCGTCATCATTTTCTCAGGGATCATGTCATGAAGAAAGATATTGACATCATTCACGTCAACACTGAAGAGAAACTGGCAGATATCTTCACAAAGCCCTTGGATGAGAGAAGGTTTTGCAAGTTAAGGTGTGAGCTAAATATCTTGGAATCCTCAAATGTCCTGTGATCAAGCACACATCCTAACACTTATGCATGTTGATGACTTAGATGTGCAACACACGAAGTAACGTATATCTTCAATCAGTGAAGACTTACATTCTAAGTGTGAATACATTAACGTGGAATTTGACTTCGGAGCGCCACGATAATTTTGCGCCGTGTCTGGGTCTAATACTTCCTATACGGTGAGTAACTCCACCACCAAATTTCTTTGTTTGAAGTGTTTCACTCATGGCGTTATTTCTTGAAGCTATTCGCATTTGATTTGACTTCAACTTCAACATATTTTCATGATTTTCTTCACTATGATGATTTGGTTGTCAGTTCTCGATATATATTTCTGTCCTCTACAAGCATTCACTTATAGCTATGTCTTCAAGTTGAATCTTTTGAACTAAGTGAATGTGATCGGACCCCAATCTCTCTATGCTTTCTATCTCAAACTCTATCTGTCCAAATCATATGCATTCTATTGAAACTGTCGAATGTCTTCTCTCGCCCTTGTCGCCAGAAGACACAGTAGACAAACTTTAAGTCTGTTTTAAATGATTCATCATTATCGTTGAACTCCGGTGAAGCCGGAACGACCCTCCGACAAACCGGGCGAGCGTGGGAACATGGGATAACTCACAGTATGTTGCATACGTGCCACGTGCCCCTCAGATGTGAACCGCCAGGGGCACCTGCGTAATTGCGCTGCGCTGCACACCTCGTTATAAATACCTGTCCCCTGAGGTAAAGAAAATCGTCTTCCACCTCTCCACCTCGTCAAAACCCTAGCGCCACCACTAGCTCTCGACGATGCCGGCGACGAAGCGCTTAGCTGCCGCGACTTCTCCGATGCCGTCCTCACGCCGGCCGCGAACATCTTCATCTCCGCCGCCGCCGTAGGTGTCCTCCGTCGCCTAGTTAGGGCACGGTGGACTGAACTGCTCGGCCTCCTTTCCTTCCGTCTAGCAGTTCTTTGAAGCGGTAAATATATCTCTATTTTTACCATCTTTTTTATCTTCAAGATTCATCCTACTTGCCAAAAATGGTTTCTGCCCATACAAAGTTAGATCTATTCTGCCTGCATCTCGTACTGCTTAGTATATTCACTTAAGCTTCACAACTAGTTAGATTCCTCACTTGTACTTATTCACGGATTCGTACAAATCCGGAACCAACTCTCAACAGATAAGTGAATGTCTTCGCATCATGAGGTCAATGTCTTCAAACCGATTTATCTTCAAAATCTTCTGAGAATGCATATGACCTCTTCCCCTTCCCTCGCATCTCTAATGCTGTCACAGGTACATGTCCGTGGGAGAATCCCTTGGTTCTCATATTCTGCATTCGTTTTTGCAGAATTCTCACAGCATCAAACCAACTCTCCCGAAGCCAGTTCCTGTCTGTCAACCAAACGCAAGCCTTTGAAGCCTTTGATTGTGAACCCATTTAGTTTGAAGCTCATGGCTACAGATAAATCAGTCAGGAAGGGCAGCAGACAGCATCGTGAGGGAACCTCAAAAGATCTGCCAGATGACCTCGCAGAGCTGTACAAGACATATCCTGAAGAGACTTATAATCAGCGCAAGACACGAATCCAATGGATTCGACGCTATTGGGCTGAACAAAGGGTTCAAGTACAATTTCGTCACACAAGAATATGTCGAGAAGAATGCCATCAGAAGCCCTTGGGGTGATATTCTGTTTCGAGTCCTCCCTCCCAAGAGCATGGCTGAAGCTATTGCACAAGGTTTCTATCCTTGCATGGTCCGTGGACCTCAGCTTGAAAATGCCGACCCGACGTCTTTGCTCTGGTGTCGCGATGACAATCTCTTCAAGCGCAACTTCCAGCACGCAAAGGTTTCTGCAAACGAAAACAAGAAGTCATTTGGATTAGACTTCAACCCTGGTCCCTCTGCTCCCCGTGTTGACGGCTCACGTGACGCTGAACCCAATGTCATCGGTCCGTTTTCAAACCTTGAAGGACTCATCACTTATATTTTGGTCCAAGGTGCCAAAGTGGATCACTCTGATGACAATGATGACACTGATGAATTCCCAGCTCCAGCTCCTGCTCCTGCTCCAAAGCCGCAGAAGCTTAAGAAAGTCAAGGCTCCAAAGTCAGCTGCTCCTCCAAAAGCTTCTCGTGAAGCCACCGCCATTGCACCTCCCGGCCAAAGGTACAGCCCGAGGATCAATCCCGCATCTCCAAGAAGACGGAGAAGAGAAAGAAAAGTGTCAAGAATACTGAATCGACATCGACCTCGCTGCCAGTCTGCGTGAAGAGCTGATTGATCTGTCTATTGTTGACGATCTTGCATATGATGCTCTTGATCAACTTTTCAAGAGCAAAGATGATGAAGAAATATTAATCTACTTGCATCTCTTTGATGTGGCAATCATCCATCACTTCATTGATGAGTGGTTTGACACACCAAACATCAGCTTTGAAGATATGCAACTTCCAATTGGCCTCAGCGTCCCTTTCAAGGGCGCCATTGCTTCTGAGCTAGCTCTAGCTCAGCGGATTGTTGAACTGAAGCACAAAATTGACTATGAGAAGGCTTAGTTCAAGAAGAATATGGCTGCACTCAGTGTGCAAGACGTCAAAAACTTCAAGGTCATGCTGCACGACCTCAAAGAAAACTTTGTCAAGAAGCGTGAAGAAAGTTAGAGGCTCTCGTGAGCGCATGAAGGCTCTGGCTGACAAGTGTGTGCTTGCCTACAATGAGGCTGAGAAGCGCAAGGCACTTGGCCGTCCTGGCATCGACCCCTGGATGGCTGCAAAGAAAAAGAAGTCTTTAGCTGACCAAGCTGCACCTTCAAGGCTGGAAGAGCCCCGCATAGTCTTCCCAAGCAGCATGACTGGCTCGAAGCCAAAGGTACGGTCAACTGCTTCTGAACAGAAAAAGACGAGGGCTGCCGAGGCTGAAGCGAGAAAAAGGGAAAATCCTGACGCCTGTGATGCTGCTCCCTCCAAGAAGAAGCTAAAGACCAAGAAGAATCGAGCTGCTCCTACAGAGCCCTTGATTGTTGAACCCATTTCTGTGGTCCGTCCCGCGTCTGCAACCCAAGAACTTCGAATGACTGTTCATGAGCCTGCTTCCACAGAGGCTCCTCAAGTCAAGAGATTCCAAAGAATGATCACCCCATCTTTGAAGACATTGGTCACCATGACAATGTTGAAGATGATGAAGTTCTTCCTCAAATCGAGTACAATGTGGTATCATCGCCTGTTCGTACGAACAACAAACTCATCAGCGTTGGTTGTCCTCTGACGCCAATTGCACAGGATGCTTCATGGGCTGATCGCCCGCAACAACAAGACTCCCCCAGTACTCCCCAACAACAAGTCACTCCCCAACAACAAGTCACTCCCCAACAACAAGTCACTCCCCAACAAAGAACACCAAGAAGAAGAGGAAGACTTTGAGGCCCGTGCAACCCCATCTTCAAAGGCGCTGCCAAGATTTCAGAGGCTTCGCAAAGGTCAAAGGCCTCAAGTGCCTCTTCCGAAGCGTTCTGTATGAGAAGTGCACCACCAACCTGTTGCACGCCAAGTGTCTTCGTGGCCACTCCAACTGTGAATGTCTCTCGAGTCAAGCCAAAGCTGCTGAAGACAATCCGCTGCATCACCACGACACCCAAGAAGAAGAAGAAGAACGTGTTCCTACACCCCCAGTAAATGAAGAAGTGATCCCCGATATCAACGCAAGGTTCACCCTCCAGCCTCCTCAAGTGGAGGTTGAAAACAATGAGGCTGCCACCTCCAACACCAATGAAGCCGATGACGTGGTCATGGTCAAGCCAATGTGGAGCCTGTCCCAACTGCTCTCGAAGCCAATGAAGGAACTGTGCTCAAGCCAATGAGGCAACTTCTCCCAAGCATCTGGCCGAGCAGCTCAAGCCTCGGGCTATACCACTGCCCAGCCTCCGCCACCAAGGCCCTACACAATCGAAAGCAAGCATACAACTATGGCGAAGCTAGTCACAAGAAGATGGCTGCTCGTCCCTCCGCCTCATGCCTCTGGTCCTCAATTCGACTATCATATTGCGCATAGGCCTCCGGTCCGTAAGCCGGGCCAAGACTCGCCAAGGTTTCCGCACCGCCACCTCAACTGGTTCTTTCAATGCAAATGGCTTCAAAGCCCACAATACTTTCTTTTGACAAAGGTAAAGAACCCCTACACAAGGCCAAGGATCTCATCTGACCGGTTCAGGAGCTATCAGCAAACAAGCTATTACTCCCGTGTTCCGTATGACCAAGGCCGCATTTTCCCTCATATGTGCCTCGACACTGAAGCCATTGCCGGACTGCCGTGCTTAGAAGAAGCACTTGATTGCTTTCATGATGCAGGTCTGCTTGGCTTCGTAACAGACAAAGAGCACTGGAATGAAGAATTAGTGCTTCAATTCTATGCCACACTCCACATCCGCGCCTACAACAGAGATACGAAGACATGGGTTCTCGAGTGGATGACTGGAAATGTCCATCATGAAGCCAAAGCTCTTGACATCATTGAGCTCACAGGCCTACCCACTCCCGGAGAGCTGTTTGAACCTGGATGTCAACTCCACCGTGATGCCTTGGAAAGCATATTTCATAAGCCAGAACCCGACATGAGTCAGATGCTGAGCATGATGAAGCCACTGCCACATGACGCTGAATACCCTCAACACTTCTTTGTTGATGACCTTGAGTATCTGCCTCGCACAATCTATCACATCATCAGGCGAACTCTATGGCCAATCAAAGGGCATTCATCGTCTGCAAATCTTGAAGGAGCAATGAAGACATTGGTCTTCTACATCCTCAATGGCATCAGCTTCAACACGCAAGATTTCTTCATCCGACAATTGGCTGCCTCAGGATCTGATCTGTTTGGTCTGAAGTTCTATGCTCCATGGGTCATGCGCCTCATCAAGATGCACTCGCTATCAACTATCAACCCTCCGCCGCAATCATCCGATCTTTCTACCAGAGGTTGATATGTCCGCTGAAGCCATATACCCCGAGCCCGCCAAAACGCCATTAAGTCTTCGTAACGCAGATCACCACAGCTTCTCTCAACCTATGGAAGGCGCCCAAGCCAGATCTCGTGGTCTATCCTCGGCCGGGAACACACGCCCGCCTCATCGCACGGACTGAAGCCATCGAGAGCACAATTGGCCAAAGGCCTCGGAAGCGCCTCGAGTCCTCAACGATCGAGAACTTCTTGTGGCGCTGCATCAAAAGCAAGATAAGCATCACTCTGGCTAAAGCGCCAAATGCAAAGCCTCTTGGTGGACGCCAATCGCATTCGTAACCTTGCCACCAAGAATGCTTTTGTCACTCACGAGAATTGTCACGATCATGGAAGAGTTTGACCGCCAAGGTCAAGCTGATCTTCAAGACGATGGCTTCACTGAACGTTTCAAGTTTGACTCTACTCCTCCACAGAATGCAGTCCTACGGCGAACTCCATCTCTTGAATACTCTGACTATTCTTCCTCCGCGGCAACAGTCAATGCCAGAGTGATCGATGATGAAGCCGATGCTACTTCACCGCCCCCTACTTCTGCACGAATCGACACTGCGCCCCGCTCGTCTGCACCGCCAACCAACAACGACAACTCTGTTGCATCATCTTCTTCAGAAGAGGACGAGTAGATGCTCTATGTCTTAAAACCTTTTTGGTCCTTACTGACAAAAGGGGGAGAAGCATATGAGTTTGATAGTATTCAAGCGGGTTCATAAGGGCGGTTGCACTATATTTTGCCTAGTGTTTACAACTCTCGTTTTTGAAACATTTGGTTCTTATGAGTTGTAACACTTAAACTCGATGGTCGCTCGATACTTATTTGCTTTACCTGGTGCGATGATAAATTCCGCATGTGCATTTATAACTTCCGTGACTTAGATCATTCTCAGACGCCCATTTTTCATTATGCATGTCATTCTCTTAGCTATATCATTTCATGCATGATGAATTATCTTCATAAGTTGAAGAGGATCTCCACAAGTACAACCTGCCATGTGCATTTGCATTCCAAAAGCAAACCACTTATATGCACATCTTCAGGGGGAGCCTTTGCCACTTATAAAGACAATTCCCTATCGTTTACAATTTCACATATTTTATCCTCATGAAAACTTCAACCAGCTTTGTCATCAATCACCAAAAAGGGGAGATTGTAAGTGCATCTAGTGCCACCCCTAGTTGGTTTTGGAGTATTGACGACAAATGTGGTTGAGGGACTAATGCGCTTGTGAGAATTGCGGTGATAACGCAGGTAGTGTCCCTCATTGATTCGGGTTTACCTACCGGAGACAACCCCTAAAATGTATGAAGACATTGAAGACAATGGTAGTATGTGAAGATATTCACATTGAAGACTATGACATGAGAAGACATTGAGTGAAGACTATGGAGCGCGAAGATCGTGTTGTTTCGTTGTTTCCTTTCTTCTTTGTTGAGTCGTAGAAACCACCGCATCGTTAAGTGGGGTCCAAGTGATCATAGTCGTAATGACTCAAGTGATGCTCAACCTAAATCCTATGTCTTCGAAATAAGACAATGAGAGCAAAACTTATCCAGAGCTGGATGAGTCGCCTTTGCTTGTAGCCCAAGTAAAGTTGTCGTGAGTGTTTGAAATCGACCGTTGGAACACGTGTCGGCCTTTAGTGACCCAGGGTCATTTCGACATAACAGGTCGGGTTGCCTAGTGGCTATAAATAGCCCACCCCTACACCATAAATTGGTGGCTGCTCAGAGTTAGTGCACGGCTTCTGTCGGTTGAGAGCAACCCACCTCGAAGCCTTTGAGAGAGAGAAATCCTTGCGAGGACAAAGCCCAAAACACCCAGAGCCAAAGAGTGTTAGGCATCACTGAAGTCTTTCTGTCTATGTGACCTGAAGACTTATTACACTTGAGGACTGTGGAATCCTCCAAATGTTAGGGCGTCGCTCGAGCATCCAAGAGTCATTGTGGATTGCCGGTGAACGTCGTCTGTGAAGGTTCGGAAGTCTACCTTGAAGTCTTACCAGAGTGATTGGGCGAGGGCTGTGTGTCCTTAGCTCAAGGGGAATAAGGTGAAGACGCGTTCTTCTGAGTTGAATCTCAGCCTCCCTAACCAGATGTACAATTGTCACAGCAACTGGAACTGGTCGAACAAATCCTGTGTCTTCAACTAGTGACTGGTTCTATCCCTTCCCTCCTTTACCCTAAGTTTGTCTTCGTGAAATGATTGCTTATATGTCTTATCTGTTTGACTTCACTGCTTGACTTCTATTGTTGTTTGGCTTCATACTATCTTCCATCCTGATCCTTACTACATAGCTGCTATTAGTCTTGTCCGTTCACATTATTGCATACTTGACTATGGCTTGCTTGTTGTAGTAATCTTCCGCTGCATATCAACTAGGTCATTTTTGTTGTTTATCTTTGAAACATCCGTGTTTTGAAGACTTTCATAAAAATCGCCTATTCACCCCCCCTCTAGTCGATAACTAGCACTTTCAATCCCCTCTCTCCCCTTGCTCGTTTGCGCCGTGTAGTCACCGTATCTTTCGAGCCGGAGAGCTCTCCGCCTCCGGCCAAGTCGCTGCCGCGCCATGCTACACTGTTGCCACTGCTTCCAAGCGGCCACCAGACTTTCAAAGATGCTCCCTGTGGAGCCGAGCGCACCCACCCGCTAGCCCTGCCATGCTCCCTAACGTCGAACCCGAGATCACCCAAACTCCGTTCGCCTCCATGAGCTTGAATCCGACGAGCTTGCTCCACCCCATCTCCTCCCGCTTGCCCTACCAGATGCGCCCGAGCCCTAGCTATGCTTAGGACCGAACCGCGGTCGATTTGGTCGACCGTGGGTAAATCTCGAGCCCTCCGCCATCTCGGGCTTCACCGACGACGAGCCGTGGACCAAGTCCGGCAGGTTTGACCCCGCTAACCAGGGGTTTGACCTCCCATGTGTCACTGACGCGTGGGCCACCCCCACTGACACTTTTAGTTAGTATTAGTTTAACACTAATTAACTTAGGTTAGTTAGTTAGTCACTGACGTGTGGACCCTAGACATCAGGTTTGACCTGGACCACGCCCTGTTGACTCGCCGACATCATGATGACATAGTGCTGACGCAGTAAAGCCTTTCTGGAATTAAAATAAATCAGAAAAGGTTTAGAAATTCCAGAAAATAGTTAAAACTTCAATAAATCATAGAAATTAATCTATAGCTCAGAATGAAAAGATTTACATATGAAAAATGATCAGAAAAATCCAATCTTTCCATATGTACTAGTTTCATGCATATTTAAACAACTTGATGCGGTAGTTGAACCCCCTTTTCCTCTGCATGACCTGTCATTGCCACAGTAAATAGATGAAACCCACTAGCATGAGTAGGAGTTGTTTGAGCCCTGATGTGCCTACTCATTCATGCTTGTTTGTCATGCCTAATTCATCGGGGATAAATTGGAATGTGGTGAACATGTCCTACTGTTGAGAGCTAAGTGTGTGAACACGATTTGGTAAAGGTAGCGGTGAGAGGCCATGTAGGAGTACATGGTGGGTTGTCTCATTGAAACTGTCCTCAGGAACTGAGTTCTGTGTTTGTGATCCATGAACACCTACTACCACACATTGGGCCCTGAAATATGACCCCGCTTGACTTATTAACCCCCCTGTCTTCTGTCCAGGAGTTGCAAGTAGTTTCTGGTGTTTGTAGTATGCTGGAGGCCGTGCGCGGCGCTGACCCGAGGGGTGGGCTGTGATGCGGTAGGCATGTGGAACAGTGTATTGGGACGCCCGTTTGGTGCCTCGGGAACCCTGCACACATCGTTCCGGGTCGTAGTGGAAACCTCGGCCGGACTCCTTGCGGATGGAACCAGAATAGGCGATAAACCTGGACTAGGGACTTGTGTGGTTAGTCAGGTCGTGGTCTACACCCACGTCGGCTTTCGCTTGAAGTCTTCCGAGCACATGTCGTGTGCAGACGCTAAGTGGTGGAAACATGTGTGGAGAAGTACACCCCTGCAGGGTTATAAATGATCTATTCGAATAGCCGCATCCGCGGTAAAGGACTTCTGGGCTGCCTATACAGTTCATAGACAAGTGAAAGTGGATACTCTAAAATGCGCAAGATAAGCGTGAGTGCTATGAATGGCGTTCTCGTAGGGAGACGAGAGCGGATCCATAGTGATGTACTGATATGGTGAATATGTGGACTCGTGTGCGCCACCTCAAAAGAGTTACTTGTAATCGTAGTTCAGGATAGCCACTGAGTCATAGCTAGCTTGCTGCAGTTAAACCCCACCACCCCTTTGTTGATACTGATGCATATGTAGCTAGTTCTGATGTAAGTCTTGCTGGGTACATTTGTACTCATGTTTGCTTAATTTATGTTTTGCAGAGAGACTTCAGTCTCACTAGTAGTTCCGCGTGGACTTCGACGTTTAGCTTGTTACCTCAGCTATGATCTTGTGCCCTCGGCAGGGTCTTGTAGATAGTCAGGCTTCTCAGCCTTTTTCATTTGTAGTTGTCTGTACTCAGACAAGTTAAGCTTCCGCATGTGCTTATTGCTTCTATGACTTGAATGCTGGGTCATTAGACCCATGTTTGTAACATCTGGCTCCTCGGAGCCTAATGAATAAATACTTTGAGCTGTAGAGTTTTGTTGTGATGCCATGTTGTATTTGCACATATCGAGCATATTGTGTGTATGATTTGAAATGATTGGTATCACTACAAAAAAAAGACACATCCGTGACATTTTGGGCCGAACGAATTTTTTTGTCATACATATGACACTTCTATGACGATAATTGTGACAAAACCCGGTATCATCATAGATGTGGTGGGCTCCTACTTCTATGACAAAAAATCATGACAGAAAATGGGCTTTTCGTCCTGGGCGGGCCGGAGACGCAGCTGCATGACATTCTTTGGGCCGCCCATGACGGAAAAACCGTGGTAGGAGCGAGGGAAGGAAAATTTCGGGAGTTGCAGTTACGGTGGGAGGTCGGGGCGGAGCGATGCGCGTTTCTCAGACGTGACGCTGCTGCAAGGCGTGCGAGGCGTTGGCTCTAATCGAAACCGAGCGAGGCGTTGGGCTCTAATCGAACCCGAAGCGACAGACCGCAGGCTACGCGTTACTGAACCCGAGCGATCGATCGATGGCTATTAACTGAACCTGATGGAGCGATTCCTTCGCTACTGCTGCTAGTGAGCGTTGCCGGGGGGGGGGGGGGGGTTGGATGAACAATGAGCGGTGGCGTTGCCTCTGGATGAACAGGAGCCCGTGGTGTGGAGGGCTGGATGAACGAGCTTGCCGCTGCCACTGCTGAGGCCGTGAAGGGTCGTGCGGAGGCTCTGCTGGGGAAGTTCCGGGCCTTCAGCACCAAGCCGAAGCGGGGCGCTGCCAACCTCAAGGGCTCATAAAGGCGAACCCGCTCCGCGCAGCTCCACCACCGACAAGTGACTCCGTTATGGCTCATGTTCTGCTTTTCATTCCTGCACATGTATAATGCCTCGGGGAGGCGTTTAAACTTGCATTTGCCGTTGTGATAACAGTTATGGACAGTAATATTTGCTTTGAAATTCCTTGAAATTTGCGCTTTTCCTTCCTACTTGCTTATGAAAACGGTGGAGGGGTGGCCGTGGAGGGGTGGTTGAATAGGACCCCGTGGTGTGGAGGGCTGGATGAACAGTAGACGGTGGAGGGGTGCCCGTGGAGGGGTGGTTGAACAGTAGCCGGTGGAGTAGCGCGCCGTGGAGGTTGGATGAACAGGAGCCCGTGGAAGCTGGAGGAGGTCGACGGTAGCCCGTGGAGGCTGGAGGAGGTCGACGGTCGAGATGAACAGTATCCCGTGGAGTCCCGTTTTGCGGTACGCCACACCCCTCCCGATCAACAGACCCCCTGCTTCGACCGTAGGAGGTCTGTTTCTCCGTTTTGCGGTACGCCACACCCCTCCCGATCAACAGGACCCCCGTTTCGACCATAGGAGGTCCATTTCCTCCGTTTTGCGGTACGCCACACCCCTCCCAATCAACAGGACCCCTGTTTCGACGTAGGAGGTCCGTTTCGCCCTTTTTGCGGTACGCCACACCCCTCCCGATCAACAGGACCCCCGTTTCGACCGTAGGAGGTCTGTTTCCTCCGTTTTGCGGTATGTGCGACTAGGCGTTTGAGACCCCGCCCGTATGTACACATACGTGACCGTATTTTATTTCTTGCACCCTGGCCGCTTTATGTACGTGTACATGCTACGTGCGCGCCTCTACTATGACACGTGCGCGGCTCTACATCAACCAAGATGTACGCATTAACGTTCACGACCAGATGACAATGCTACGACGCTTCGACCGTGTGGGTCCCGACCGCCGTGCACTTCCTTGCCTGCGAAGATGTAGCTGGTGGGTCCCAGCAGTCAGGGGGGCGGATCGTTTTTTTTCCGGATGCACTTCCTTGCGTGCGAAGGTGTAGCTACTGGGTCCCAGCAGTCAGGGGGCGAATCGTTTTTTTTGCCCGGACGCACTTCCTTGCGTGCGAAGGTGTAGCTGCTGGGTCCCAGCAATCAGGGGGGCAAACCATTTTTTTTTGCCCGGACGCACTTCCTTGCGTGCGAAGGTGTAGTTGGTGGGTCCCAGCAGTCGGGGGCGAATTGTTTTTTTTCTGGACGCACTTCCTTGCGTGCGAAGTGTAGCTGGTGGGTCCCAGCAGTCAGGGGGGCGAATCGTTTTTTTTTCGGACGCACTTCCTTGGGTGCGAAGATGTAGCTCATGGGTCCCAGTAGTCAGGGGGCGAATCATTTTTTTCGCGAAATACGGTGGCCCGTCCGGTGGGTCCCCGTTGTCAGGTGGATGAATAATTATTTTGTGCGTAATAAGGAGGCACTTCCTTGTGGCTGTCGTGGACCCAGCTGTCAGCCTCTCCACGTACAGTCCACGTCCGATGGAAGTAATTCCTTGACCACGTTGACCACGCCGCGCCGGGAGCACCACGGCGGTGCACGACGGCGAGGCCTAGGAAGGGGACGACACGGAGCTGGGAAAGATGCGGCAGTGGATGCACACGCGGAGAGGAGTACGAGGGTTCACTGGTTCGGCTGCGCTGCCATTGCCGCAGAATAACAGGGGGTGTGGGTCAGTGGGTGAGTGGAGGGATGGCCTGGCCAGCGGTGGGAGTAGTAGGGGGCGGTGAGGCCTCCGCGGCAGCATAGCCGGCCACGGGAGGCAGGAGCAGGTGGCACGACCGGCGCTGCTTTGGGCGGCTGGAGCAAGAAGACCAGAGGTTGAAGAAGCACGACGGCCGTTGGATGGACATCGTCATACCACCGCAGCTAGAATCGTTTATATTGACTAAGTTGACAAAGCCCTCGGTACGTCAACTTAGTAGGCCCACAGGTCAGCTTCCGAAACAGTGCGCCCCAGATGTCAGTGGGATGAATCATTTTTTGGGCGGGTGAAGCTAGAATATCCGAGATTGAAGAAGAAGCACGGCATCCGTTGGATGGACATCCAACGGCCACTGCTGCTAGAACCGTGTGTTGACTATAAGTTGACAAAGCCTTGCATACCCGCCAACTCTGTTTTTTAGGGACGCACAACTTAGTAAGGCCAGAAGTGTGTGGCAGAGAACTTATAGCCCATTTAAGATTTGTAAGAATGTGTAGCCCATTTTTGAATTCTAATGTATCAGCCCATTTACAGTTTGTTAAAAGTACAACCCATTTCAACCAACCGTTCAAAACAGAATTCAATAAATTTCCCACATTTTGATGGGATCCGAATATTTTTATCCCGAAATTTTAGTGAGATTAAATACAATTTCAATATAAATTTATATTGCGTAAAAATCCAACGAAACATTCCGCTCGCAACAATTAATGAAATTAAAATTTTCAATATTCCAAAAATAATATTTTATAAAGTAATCATTGTTTGGTGCATTTTTTATAGTTACTACCCATTTTTTATAATTACATCCCATTTATTATTTCTTAAAGCCCATTTTCTTGTTAAGCCTAATGCATCCCTCCTAGGAAAGATTTGCAGCCCAGCGGGGCGGAGAATAACAACTTGACCTTGCCTGGGTATTCCTAAAAAAATGTATAGCTGGGCTAGCCATTTTCAGCTTGAAAAAAATTAATATCTGGGCTGGATATCTGGCCTGGGCTAGACGGGCCACAGCCGCCAGCTAATACCTGCAGCAATGTTTTCGTTGTTGTTTAGAGGAGAAAAATTAATATCTGGGGTAAACTTCAAAAACTCTGCAAAGGTGCTCACACCTCAAAAACACAATACTGCTCGAGCTGCTTGGTCCCTTGTCGGCCGCTTCTTGTGCAATTCTCTCGTTTATTGACTAGTACATAGGTAGACAATGGTGTGGGACCGTGATCTCAGGAAACCAGGAGAAAGCAAAATAAATTATAGTTATATATATATATATATATATATATATATATATATATATATAAAATAAGGAGGCACTTGCGTACGTGAGGCTATGGGTCCCCATTGTCATCCTATCCAAGTAAAGTAATATCCTCGCTGCTGCTTCCGCCAAACAGTCAATACGCTGCCCTCGCTTCCGGTTCAGGCGATTGTTCGCTTTCAAACGACACAAGTGCCGTCCGTCTGCCTATCTCGCCGCACACATTAATGTTACGCTGTTGCCGAGGCGGCTACTCCGCGTCACACGTCCGCCCCTCCGCCGCCCACCATTGCTATATAAATCATTGCGGGCTATAGCCGCAGTCATCCGCATCCGTTGCCTTTCTCCTGTCCACACCACTACTGCCCACCATGGCTTCCTCGCGCTCCAGCGCTCTTCGGGACGGGCGGACGGCGGACCACAAGGAGATAGCAGCCATTGCTACCGACCGGCTGGCTGGCAGGCAGCCGGAGGACGACAACGTCCCAATGGAGAACATGGTAGTCAACGATCCGGCGCCAACCCCCTCCTCCGCGCCATCCTCGCCGGCGCATTGCACCATGACCATCGGCGAGGCCCGTGCCCAATATATGGACAGGGTGAGGCAGATACGCGAGGAGCAGTTCCGGGAGGCGCAGGCCGACGCCGCCTACAACCACCATCTCCTCCAGGAGCACCTGCAGGCGGAGGAGCAGATCGTCGTGGAGCGGGCGGAGCAGGAGGCGCTGCTCGACTCGCATCCGCCCGCCGCAAGGGCCGCCGAAGGCCGGGCGGTACCGCATGCGGTGGCGGAGGCTGCGGCCGCCTACAAAGAGGCTAGCAAAGAGGGCGATGAAGCGGGCGAGGCGTTGTTTGGCGAGACCGAGGACGAGGCAGAGGACAATGCCGGCTCCGACGAGTCCCCGCTCCGCCGGCGTCGATGACCCCCTGCTCCGTCGACGCCCTGCGGCGCAAACAACGAGGCAGAGGACACCGCCGGCTCCGCCGAGGCCCCGCGACACCAACAACGAGGCAGAGGACACCGCCGGCTCCGCCAAGGCCCCGCCCTGCCAACAACGAGGCAGAGGACATCGCCGGCTCAGCCGAGGCCCCACCGTGTCAGCAACATGGGGGAGGATTTCCACCGCTCCGCTGAGGCGTCGCCCGCCGGCAACGAGACAGAGGCATCGCCGGCTCCGCCGAGGCCCCGCCCCACTGCCAACGAGGCCGCGCCACACAGAAAACGAGGAAGAGTAGAACACGGTAGGTCGCCGCTGCTACCCTCCGGTTGAAGCCAAGCTAGGCGGATTGACCATTGACGACCGGTTAGCTTCATGGCAGCGACGTGGAGTCAGAGAGCTCTGCTGGAGAAGAACGCTGCTTACTTAATCGCTGGTGCGTCACGATCGACACGTGGGCCCAACAGGCCACATGTTAGTTACACAACCGCACCTGCAGCTAAGTCATCAAGCTTCTGTTCGCTCAGCGGGACACAGTGGGTAGCTTCGTAAATTAATTATACCTCCAGCGCACTTTTTAGTTTTTTTTCGAAAGGAGGATGACCTCTGCCTCGTGATCTGGGAGATGCATGCAGCCACAAACACCCCTTTTTAGTTGAAGAATGTATGAAATGTAATGAAATCCGGCATGTTTATATGAAATCCGACCGTGTATGAATGAATTTATTTCAATTAGTTCGAATTCCTGTATCACTGGCATTGGATGAACATGCAAAACAACACGTACTAGCATTAGTCCTGTGGTGATCACCACGTTTGCAGCAGTTTCACATGTACTCCCTCCGTCCTTTCTAGTCTGCATACAAGTTTGTCTGCAGTCAAAGTATCTCTACTTTGACCAATCTTATACAAAAAGTATGGACTTTCACAATGTGTGAAGTAAAAGGAAATGTATGAGTACAAAGAGTTTGAGCAGCTTTTTAGCGTTTCTGTACATTGCAATCAAACACACAGGCCTGGCAATTCATAGAGAACATTCAAAACAATTGATTATTATGCATCCCAGCGACTCACATGTCAGAGGCAATATTTACTTCACAACTAAAGAATAAAGAAAAAATTGATCGCCGCTGCTGACAGAAAAGGACGTCCCATTCCAAAATATCAAATGCATATCTTGCTAAAATCAATGAGCAAAATTTGACAAGGTTGTCCCAATCCAAAATATCAATTGCCTACGATTGTGGAATGGGCAGGGTTTGCCATCAGTTCGGACATTGACATGGCAACTCGTGCTAAATAAACCAGCTGTTCTTTTTTGTGCGCCCACCAAAATCAACCAAATTCGCGCATAGCTTGTATGATTTCGCCCTTATATTTGCAACGCCTTGAACTTATGGGCACCTCCTTTCTTGTGGTGGAAATGAATGATTTGATGTATTCATGAACATTTTGTGCAGTTCCCGTTGAAATCAAGCTGAGCACCCCTGTTTGCACAAATACAAAAAAGTGATTAGTATAAAGAAAATTGTAGTATGAATTGACAGCTTTCAACAGTACATACATGGTCCATGTAGAGCACACTTTTAGAAAAATGGAACTCACCAGAAAGAATCCTAGAACAATATTCTACTCGCGCATCACAGCAAAAAAATGGAGATTTGTCAGTCCTTCTGAGCTGAAGTTAGTTTGGTCTTGTGGGGAGTAATGTAACCATCCTTCAACTGATCCTTCTGATGAGAAGGTAGACAGTTCTTCTTCATCCTGGCATAATCGGAACTAGTCACTTCACGTACTCCATATTCTTCTTCAGAGGAAGATGATCATGTTGTGCAAAGACAAGAGGACTACTAAATGCTAGCATCCATGTTTGCTCGAAAAAAGGAAAGGAAATATTTAAAACAGCACAGATGAAGCACTTCCCAAGGACGGTACCACTTTTTCATGACAGTATCTAAACAGTAGCACAACACCAACAGATGATGACAAAGCTCAATCATATGGATGAAATCAGTGGGTGAGTACCAACCTTTGTCAGGAGGCTGATTGTGTAGAGCATACAGATGAAGCACTTCTCGGGAACCATCTTTTGCTATCTACGGGGGTGGCCATGCTTACTATATACTCCTCGATTAGTTTAATATTTCCAACATCTTCTTGTGCAGTTCCACTAAAATATATGGTATCTTCAAAGAAGATCCCTGTTTGCACAAGTAGAGATAATTACGTATGGCATCAAATCAGTGGCAAAACAATTGCTCATTCCAGCCATAGCAATAAATTAAGATGCAAAACTATATCATTACTTGTGTCATCACAGCCCAAAGGTTTCATTACAAAGACCGGGAGTTGATTTTCGCTTTTCTTCCGCTTGTTCTTCCCTCGTCATCACTTGGTTCAATAATGCATAAGCTTCGCCTTCAATGTAAGGGCATGTCAATTAGGGAGCACAAGTATAGTACTAAACTTAATTTTCTCGATGAAAGTGGCAAAATACAGGCCAGCCAGTTGTGAAATATCTTTATCTTACCTCAATGGGATATTACGGTGCACATACAGATTGGAAGTCTTGTCTCCATTTGTGCAGTTCACTAAAATCAAGCAACATTATCGCATAAGTAGCACAACATATGAAAGCACACCGCAGAATCATGTGAAAGAAGGCTAGTAATCTTGACCTCTCATGATGCGGAATTGTAACAACTCACAAGAAGAAGATCTGAACCAAATTCGCCTTAACGGATAGGAAGTAAGATCTCCTCTTGTGCAGTTCCACTAAGATCAAGCAATCAAGCAACGTTGTCAGTGTGACATTTTGGTTGAACTGCACAAAACACTCTTAAACAAAAGTGTTTTGTGCAGTGCAACAAAAGGTCACAATGGCAACGAGGTGCAGTAGATAACCCTGTTTACACAGGGGTGCAAAGGAAACAATTAGTGGTCAATAACGGTGGATGACACATAAGCCAACAAAAAGAAGCATCTACCTTATCTAAATGGGAAAGAAAGCAAGACACTAGCATTTCTCAAACGGTGGCATTGATTAATATTAACATAGAGATTATATTAACAATAAAATTCGTTAAACATGTAATTTGCTTTTAACTATGGCATTGCATCAATTTTCCAGTGGCATTATTAGAGGGTGTTTGTTTACAGGGACATTTTGGTGTAGGGACTAAAAAACTCCATGTCACCACATCTAAACCAAACAGGAGGGACTTTTGGGACTAAAAGTGGGCATTTGGGACTAAAGAAAGAAGACCCCGAGGGAGTCTTTTTGGGACTTTTTCCAACAGCTTCCCTGCCACGCATCGCACCTTGTTTCTATTAGTTCATTACTAGGGGTAACATGGTCTTTTATCATGTCATTTAATAACCTCTAGTCCATGTTTAGTCCTGGAACCAAGCAGGTAGGGACTAGGAGTTTTTAACCAAACAGGCCATAGATTAACAACAGCGAATGAGTTGCACGGGACAGTGGACGCACCAGCACCATGTGCATCTACCGATATATTGTGGTCATGCACAGTCTGTTGCAACAAAGAACAAACAACCAAGGAGCATATTTGTGTTGGTCCCAGTTATGTTATCTTTAGACACCTTTCCCTATGTGAGTGTAGCAAATCTAGTCCTGCTCAAACTCTATAGCCTTGTCCCTTCCTTTCCTTTTTGAACTAGTACTTTCGCCCCTTCCTTTCCTCTTTGAACCACGTCCGAGATTTATGCGATACAACTTTCCCCACTACTTTCCCCCATCCCTTTCCTCTTTGAACCACGTCCTAGATTCATGCTATACAACTTTCCCCCTTCATTTCCTCTTTGAACCACGTCCTAGATTCATGCTATATACAACTTTTCCCACTACTTTCCCCCACTCCTTTCCTCTTTGAACCACGACCTAGATTCATGGTATACATGCAGCTAGAGCAATGCATGTGGAGTAAGTAAAATATACCTTAAGGTTCTTGAGGCGTGGTTCGGCGGGTGACGGGACGGCGGCGAAGAAGAAGGGTCGGAGGCCCTCTAAGCCTCCTTCCCTTCCCGGCGACGGATCCTGACGGCTCTTTGAGCAGCAGTGAGGGGAGAGAGAGGCCAACGAAGTCTTGTTTAGATCTGGAGAGGGCGAGAGAGTGTGAAGAGAGCAACTACAAGCACTGAGGATCCAGCTCCAGCAGGAGAGGGCGAGAGAGTGTGAAGAGAGCAACTACAAGCGCTGAGGCTCCAACGTGTATATATATACTGGAGAGAGAGTGTGAAGCGTGCAAACCCTAGAAAACATTTTGACCAGTCAAAGAATCCTCCTCGCAAAAATTATGCTCAAGTGTAGTTATCGAACCCGAGACCTCAAGTTTGATGAGCGAACAGGCTAACCAGCTACACAACCCTCCCGTTATGTTCAACGAGAGGAAAATAACCTTTTATACATTCCTGCATTCGTGTAACAGGCATGCCATGTTTTGTGTGTGTGTGTGGGAGTCATTAGGATTTCAATCATAATCGTGTCATGTGGCTTTGATGGTAAGACTATCCACAGTGGTGCAGAAATAATGCAGTCTTAGTCACCTTACCTCTCTCCACGTAGTACGTTGGGTCCACCAGTCAGAGGGTGAAACAAAAAAATTAATAAGAAAAATTAGAAGCGCCAGTGGTGTATCTTACTACCTCACACATCTCGCTACTGCTCGGGAACACTGTCCAATTGATCCCGCTGTTCGCTCACGTACTATTTTAAGTGAATCCTTACTATAACATGCACACAAATTTTGGGCACTTGTATTCGACTTAAGTCAGTGTGCCATCGTATCTCGTATACTTACTACTCCCTTCGTCTAGGTGTAATAAGTCACGTTAGAAGGTGCAACGGGACCAAGGTGCGTATGCGTGCGTGTGTGTGTTTAACAAAGATGTGTGTGTTAGAGAGTGCGATGATTGACCTACTCCTATAGAGATATGGTGTGTAGTGTACGATTTTAGCCGCAAGAGTCGGTGCATCCTCTCGCTTCGGGCGTGTCCGGTAGGGACATGCGGACAGCTGCCACGCCCGCCTCGACCAGCTGGCCCACCCAAAGCCCTCCACCGCCAAGGCTTCCCGCCCGAAACGGTCAGCGCTGCTCCAAAGAATCGGTGCCGCATTCATGCTCGGGCAGAGCGGACGCGACCTCTCACTGGCGCAAGAGTGATGGTTGCTTCGTCCGTCCAACTTACTGCTGGGTCTATGTGATTTGACGGCTCATTGGTCTTTATTACTGAGGTGGTAGGACTGCTGGATGTCCCACGCTTTCGGCGAAAGGAGGTAGTAGATTACAATTTTCTCCATTCTTACAGCGGAGGAGTGCAAGAGCAATGAAAACACGCAGGCTCAGTGATTACATGGCCCACCTCACACTATCACCGCGCGACACCTAACTCTTTACAGAGTACTCCTCCGCTCCTAAATATTACTAGATGAGTCCCCGCCGTTGTCATGAACAGCGTATATCTCTCTGCGCAAAATTATCGATTTCATAGAACTAAAAATATATATATAACCGCATGACAAATGAGGTAGCCAAACTAAATAAACTCCCATCATCATTTAGATCATCCCACATAAGGAAAAAAGATCAGCCAACTCCTACTGCATAATGGGATTATATATTTCTTTTTGACATGTTAATGGGACTTAAAAGCTCACTTACATGCATGCTACCAGTGCATGCTTGCATGCAGACATGTTGATGTGATTTAAAACCCACTACCATGCATGTGCCACGGTATTTCTGCATGCTTGCATGTGTCTTAGTGCTGAGCCTCTCAACATCTATATCAGACGGCTATTATGACTGATTTACTTCATCTAACGGCTACGTCAATTTTGATGATGTGGCTCAAGGAGAGGATAGAGAATTCCTAGTAGTGGGGCTAGTTATTACTAGTAGATAAGTCTTTGTAGAGATTCCACTAGGTGAACTACATACGGAACAAAATGAATGAATCTACACTTAAAATGCATCTATATACATCCGCATGTGGTTAATGGTGAAATCTCTATAAAGACTTATATTTAGGAACGGAGGAAGTACTAGTATAGTACTAGTACGTACTGTAATTTATCAGCGGGATAAATTTGTACAATGCTATGAAGCTTCCAGCTCCTGTTACATGTATCTTAACGCCCAAGGTTGCCCGTTGCAACATTTCATCAAATACAAAGGAGACTAAACTGCATGCTATTGCATTTCAATGATTGATGATCATAGCAAATATGTACTCCCTCCGTTCCAAAATAAGTGTCTCAACTTTGTGCAAACTTTAGTACAAAGTTGTACTACTACTAAAGTTGACACTTATTTTGGAACAGAGGCAGCTAAAGAAAAAAACGATCCATGCAGTCCCTAGCCCGTGAACCGTGAACCCTGACCAGGCTTCAATTTGCTGGCAACGTTCGAGCTTCCTAATAAATGATGTTTGCAACCTTTTGAACATCGGATCATTTTGTGCAGTTTCACCAAAATCGAGATGAGCATCCCTGTGGCAAAGAAATTGAAGAAGCGTGATTAGAATAAGATTACTAGGACTAGTTGATCGTACATAAACTCATCACAAATACAAGACGTAGAAGCCAAGAGAGGTATCGGTATGTGTGGGGCAAAGAAGTAGAGAAATATCCACAGGGAGTGATGTGGGCAGCTGGAGCAAGCAGCAAGCCGGCTGTAAAGGGAGTTGTACCGAGGGACGTAGCTCGACCTTGAGGAGGGTGGCGGAGGCGGCAATCCGCCCTTACGCGGCAAAGGAGCAAGGGACGAAGGCAACCTCACCGGCTTTGCGAGAGAGAACGGCGGGGACCCCTGATCGACGTGCCGACAAGGTTTCATTGCTGTCGGCGACGGACACCGCATCTACACTAAGCATCCACCCTTCCCCAAGCGGACGTGATCCGCCGGGATGTTAGAGATGTGGCCACAACATGCTTTTGTGCGAGAGAGTGTGAAGAGAGCAACCCAGAAGCAACCGTGATAGGCTGGCCCGTCTGACTATGTATATAGTGGAGCGGTTTCCTTTTCTCTCCATATGAACCTATCATATTGCGACGTGCCTACCAAGAAAACAAAATTATTTATAAATGACGCGGCACCTACTACTCGTTCTCCTATAACCTTGCGCTTGGCATCTCCAAAATATTAACCTTGCAATTGGCTCTTCGCCTCTTCGAAGTCGAGCAATAATGGTAGTGCAGATATATCGCTCGCTATATGAGACCGAATGAATTGCTCCACGTCCACCACGTGGGCGAGGGTCAAGGGGCGAGGGAGAGTGCTACTACATACGGAGCAAAATGAGTGAATGTACACTCTAAAATACGTCTATATACATCAGTGTTTGGAGTATGTACTAGTAGTTCATATTTAAATATACTAAGTACATATATATTCCAAACAATATGATATAATCTCTATAACCAAGGTAGTAGGGACGAGGAGTAAACGGAGGGAGTAGTAAATTTTTCTCCTCGTCCTGCGAGCCACCACAAGATGGGCGAGGGAGGAGCAAGCTTCACCTCATCCTGCGAGCCACCGCGCTCATGGGTGGGGGAGATGGCGTACTAAGCAAGCTTCTCCTTGTTCTGCGAGTTGACGGGACACATCAAAAGTACTCCAGTGTATAGAGCCTTGCCTCTAAGGTAGGCCCCACATGGTTTGCCTCTTTTTTAATTTAACATAACGCGTCAAGTCGCAATTTGTTTGTTCACCCGTGGTAGACGATCCTCCCTCCACCAAGTGGACAACCAAGTACATCGTGCCAAATTACCACGTGGGCTGCCTTTTTCGCATGTAAACGAAGCTCCACCGTGTACCCGCGGGTGTGGTTGGGAAAGAGACGGAGTACGTGCCTGTGCATGCACCTCTTCTCTTCAGGCACGCCCCCACCTACGTGGGTGTGTCTCGAGAGATACAAACCGCGTTCGTGAGTGTTTTTTGTTTTGTGGTGGGGGTCGGGTGGGTGGGGGTTGATTTCGTGAATTATTTGTGGGAATATGTGTCGATGACATCTCAAACAAAATTTTGCATGCAATGTGTGTGAAATGGAGGCCTATCCATATCATACATAGAGGGTCGGGCAATCCACGAGAAGAGAGGGAGGGGTCATAGCTATCGATAGAGTCAAAGAGAGGATCAAGTACGGGTGGGTGCGAGATCGATGAAGAGAGCCATCGAAATTGCGTGTGTGTGTGTGTGTGTGTGTGTGTGCAAGTCAAACATATAGGGCGACTGGCCTACCGGAACGTTAGAGGGCACATGTCAAGTTTGTGTGTGGCAGGGATACATGACTAGAGCGCTTGATGTATCGGTGTGTATGTGGGGGAGGGGGTGGGGGGAGGGGTAGGCAGAGGCCTAACTATAGAGGTAGAACGACTCGTATATGTGTTGAGAAGGAGAGACCCGGCTATGTCATGAGGGAGATCGGTCGACATCCATACATAACTGAAGGACAGGAAATATGATGGGACAGAGAGAGAGAGGAGAGAGAGAGGGAGGGAGGGGAGGGAGAGGGGTAGAGTGCTGGATGGGTGATGGAGTTGCTTCTCGGAGATGTTGGGAGAGGCCTACTAGACAAACTGAGGGTGGAACTGCAATGTTATCAATAAGAGTGGGGATGTGTTTACGTGTGTGCCTCGTATGCGTGATAGATCTATCGGGACGCATCCATGGATGATGAAGGGGAACCATGTGTTTGGTAAGCAAACCTAACTAGATCGGTAGATCAACTGTTGTTTGTCGGAGGAAGGGAGAGACACAACTAATGAGGTAGATTGATCGATGTGTGGGTAAAAAGGTGTTATAAGGACCTAGCTGGCCATATGTATAGCGAGAGATCGGTCGGTGTACGTCTATTTGTTAGAGGCAAATAAGGCCCAGCGAGACGGATAGACAGAGAGAATGGAGCTAGGAGGTGGTGCGAGAGGCCCAACTACTAGCTGGATAGGGGGAGGAGTGTGCGGTTGTGAGATTGATTAAAAGAGGGGTGAGAGTTTACACGTGTGTCTGACCATATGAGAGACACGAGGCAAGGACACATAAAGGAGGAGATTGAAGCTGTGTGTGCATGCTGTAGGCAGGCATCGCTGGAGAGGTTTATCGCTCGGTGTGTGTCGGAAAGGAGTTGTGGAGACTCTGGGAGAACGACCTAAAGTAAAAAATGAATGTGCCCGGTGGATAGAATGCCGAGGGAGGGGGAGGGCGAGGAGGGCGTGTGCATGCACGAGAGAAAGTTAGTGGTAGCTACAAAGGTTACAGGACTGTGTGGGTGTAAGAGACTAACAAAGATCATAATTTGATATGAAAGCGGATTCATATATTTGAATAGGAGATCATAGTGTTTTAAACATTGCATGCATGAATATAGCGGTGATACACGTGTTGTGCACATGTTATACCATAATGTGATAATGCATGGCGTTTGCAACTCACAGCCTAAATGCCGAACAATCTAAACCATACTATACATCAAACAATCTCACATTTTATTTGAATTTGAGATAATGTGCGGCTTGCAGCTTACAACTAAATATTGAGCAATCTAAACAATACTATATATTGAACATTCTCACATTTTATTTGAATTTGTGGTAATGTGTGGTGTTTGCAACTCACATCTAAATACTTGTAGGCGTAGGGGGCGGGGCACCATACATAATGTGATAAATACATTATACATATGAGACATGGTTTAGATTATGAAGATCTAGCTAGAGCTAGAAATGTAATGTGATTTGAAATAAAAATAAAGTGGATTCAAAAAATCTAGTTCGAGTTCATATAGTACACATAGTTCATATGTAACTCGATACTGATCATGTGGTGTGCTGTGAACATAATACACAAACGATGGTTTACTTGACAATAATGATGATTGTAGATCTTATTAAAACAGATAAACGAATTCAAATGCTTTGACTTAACAACAATCATTACTGTAGATCTTATTCAAATTTAGTTCATATTCAAGCGGTAGTATATACGTTTGGAATGCACTTCAACATTCATTTGAGTAGTAGGTTGCATGCATTATACACGTAGCGAAATATTTAAATTGAACATAACATGAATTCAAAGTTTTGAATGACATTTTTAGTGCGCATTGATTTGGTACAGTACACGTTAGGCTTGTCCGGAAATTTCAACCCGCGCCTTGTTAGCCCGAAATATTTAAGATATATCTTTGTCTCGTTGTTCGGCTAACTCCCTCCATCTCAACCCGCGCCTTGCTATTCCGAAATTACAACGCGCGCGAAAACTCCCACCTCCTATGAAATCCCAACATGCGAAATGCCCGTGGTACCCCTGAACCGAAAGAACCGCCTCAAATAGGTGGGGGGTACTTTCGTAACTTACCCCACATTTCGACAAGCGCTGCCTCTAAGCCATGGTTCCCCACCGCCATCCCATCCGCCCACCCATTCGGTGACACCGAGGTCAGCCGAAAACCCGCGACTAAACCCCACACTCGCTCGTCCGCCACCCAGCCGAGCTTCTTCCCCGATGACGCCGCGGCACAAGAACACCTCGGCGTCCCTCATCCACCGCATCGGATGAGGATCCGTCGTTGATCTCATCGCCCCTACCGGTTCAGCCACCCCGTCCTCCACCTCCAAGGAGCTGCCCCGACGTTCCCCTTGTCTTCGCGCCACCTCCATTCCCACATCGCCGCCTTTCACCTGCACCACCGGAAGAGCATCATCATCACCGCTTCTCGATGAAGTTGCGGCCTAATCGGGCGCCACCAAAGAGGTTGTACACTAATCGCCGCATTTTCTTCTTGATTCGATCTCACGGTGCTGCCGGCGCTCGGTCCCGAGCCGACACGGCGCGGCTCCATCCACGGCGGCGTCGCCGGCCACTTCCTCCATGGCGTCGCTCCCTCAGTGGCGACGTCCACATCAGTAGGAGCTGTTGCTGCTTTATCTCTCTCTCGCGCTGCTGCTCTGCTCTTGCTCTTGGTCCCCTGCCTGGTCTGTTCTTGCTAGTGCTCTTGCTCGCACTGCTGCTCTCGCTCTTGCTCTTGCTTGCGATGCTGCTCCGATTTGGCTACACTTCAGTCGACTGAATCGACTTTTGGGTCAGTCGATTTCCAAGGGGTAGGCTCGCCGGGGTGAAGGAAGAATCAGCCGCAGCGCGGAGGGGGGCTCGCCGGAGAGGTACCCCACTATCTATCTTAGGGTTCATGATGGGAGCGGTGGTCCCCGGCGATGGCGGGGCGGTGGCGTGGGGATCGCCGGAGAAAAAGCTCGGCACGGGGGGGGGGGAGGGGCTAGAGGGGTGGCCGGGGCGGCGGCGGATCGGCGGTGGGGAGTGTTTATGGGGCGGCGGGCGACGACCGCCGTCATGGGCGCGGGGGGCTGCTGTTTGGCCGGTGGTGCTGGCGGCTCGAGGGGTGGAGGTTGAAGATGAACCGCAGCCCTTGATTTCGTATCCAACGGCTGCAAAATTGACTGACCAGAGATGAAAAGTTGACCGACGTGTAGCCTCACCTTGCTAGTGCGTTCAGTTTCGATAGCAAAATTCAGTTTCGACAGCAAAATTCAGTTTGGACAGTTAGGTTCAGTTTCGACAGTTAAGTTCAGTTTGACGCTTAAGTTCGTAGATGAGCGGCTGATGTATTTTACATCTAGCACTTTGTGGTTATGTATTTTACGTCATGTATTGGAGATGCTATTAGAATTCCACTCAGGTTAACGTTGTTCGTTGTCTCTCTTGTCCCGCTTCAGCCTCGGCGTCAGACAACTCAACGGAGCTGCTCCAACGATTTAAACCCTCCATCACAAATGAGCAGTACCTCTGCTCCATCTCTAGATGCCTAAGATCTTCTTCCTCCTCCGACAAAGCAAAGACAAATGGAGCATCCTCACCGCCAAGCCAATCATGCTGAGATCGACATGGCTTCGCCAAAGAGGTTGTACACTTGTTGCATCTCTTTTTACTCTACATGTTATATATATTGTCCAATCGAGCACACGAATTTGTTCCTTTAGTGTCTCCTTGAAAGAAAAACGTAGGAATTTTAATTTTCACTTGTCCTCCTTTTCAAATTCCTATTCATGAAGCACAAGACTAAGAGATAGTAGCATAATAGCATTATAACCGTACATTTTCTTGTGGTTTGACTTAATCTCACCATGCTTCTTTGCATCATGTGATCTTCCAATTGTTGTGAATCAAACACCCAGATTGGCGTAAATCCTGTGTTTTTAATTCTCTATTTTGCACGTGCATTCCTATCCTATTCATGTCTATTTCCTATCCTCGCATTGTTGGAATCCTCCAATTCAAACGAGCCCTTACAGAATTACTTCTCTTACATATAGTTGTCAAAGAAAACCTTGCGTGGTTTGTCCCGATCCTGCCTTGCCGTCGTCCACCCCAGCTCACCGCTCCAATGATGTAAGGGTCCAGCAGAGCAGGATCCGCCTCAGACTGTCTTTTGCCGCCAGATCTTCTTCCCGCCGCCGCAGCCATGAAAACTGCATTACCATCATCAACCGAGCAGATGACCTCGAGGACTACACGAGTCCGCAAGAGAGGTCGCACTCTTCGTGGTTCTGCCACGTTATGCGCCGCTAATATTACATGCTGCTTTATCGTCTGTTCACCGATTAGACTCGAGTCAGCTCCAAACTAATGGTCAAACTTGAGTTTTGAAATGGTTGTGGGGTACATATCGAGGCCGCTATCAATAGTATCCGCCTACTATCCGTTAATCTCCGGTGTCTACTATGAGTTTCATGTTGGGTGGGAAACAAACAAGAAAGAAGCCATTATCTCAGATT
The DNA here is from genome assembly GCA_021605145.1 of Aegilops bicornis. Taxonomy (NCBI): domain Eukaryota; kingdom Viridiplantae; phylum Streptophyta; class Magnoliopsida; order Poales; family Poaceae; genus Aegilops; species Aegilops bicornis. The sequence goes on along the minus strand of CM038669.1, from coordinate 656,093,491 downwards.
TATTAACCAAGCCATTATCCGCTCGCTATTATTGGTTTTGGATCTATCGATAGGTTTCTACCATCACTCTGGATTTCCGCATGCACTCCTTACATAATCTCACTATGTTTTATTCCTATGCATGACAGTTATTGTAAACAATGGAACTGAACATGTAGAGCAAAAGAGACGAGCCTTGCGTGGCAATATAATTTCATGCAGACGTCGCTCCATGGTAGGCGCAAAGGCAGCCCAACCTCCATGCATTTCGGATTGTAATCGAGAGGAAGATATCTGTTCTGAGGGGGATTCAGAAGGAGAAGATAACTCCTATTTACCCCCTGAGGTCTTCGCTCTAACCTGGCTTGCTGATGTTGGTTATATCATGCATATGGTGTCTTGCATTGCTTACTTTATACATCAAATATGTCATCTGCTTAGTTTAGACATCCTTTGTGCGTAATGCCATCTGCTTAGTTTATTCATCGTTTATGTGAATTATGCAACGCCACCTTGTTTAGCCGTGCATCATATATGTGAATTTTGCAATGCCATCCTGCTTAGCCACCATCTTATATGTAAATTATATCAGGCCATTTTTTGTTACATATTACATTCACAACAATGTTAGTACATTCAATCGCTTCTTCGTGTGCATCAGCCATTTGACACGGTGATGGCAAATTCTGGAGTGAAAACAAGGTCTTCTCGAGCAGACTATGCTATCTCGACGGCGCATATCTCGCTGGTTACAGATAGCTCCTCAGAGAGGATTCAGAGACAGATGACAAGTCCTATCCCCGAGGTGTATGCTCTAACTTGGCAGGTTATGTTGCTCATATCGTGCGTATGGTGTCTCGCATTGCTATGCCATTTGATTAGTTTAGACATCCTTTGTGTGAATGCCACTGCTCAAAGGTGTCTAATTACCATATATGTGAATTATGCATTGCCATCTTGTTGCAAGACATTATATATGTGAATTATACAATGCTATCTTGTTGCAAAGGCATTATATATGTGAAGTATGCAATGCCATGTTGTTTAGCCAATCATCATGTATGTGAATTATATTATGCTATCATTTTTTGTATTACGTGTTCCATTTGTCGACAACGTTTGTATATTCAACTACTCTTCCTGTGCATCAGCCATTTGAAGTGATGATGGAAGTATCTGGAGTGAAAACAAGGTATTCAGAAAGGCATAATGCTACTCACCGAAGCATATCTTGTCAAGCTACAGAGAGCTCCTCAGAGGAGGATTCAGAGACGGATGACCGGTCCTATTTCCCCCCTGGGGTCTATTCTCAAACTTGGTAGGGTTATATTACCCATGTCATGCATGTTGTCTTGCATTGCTTAGTTTTTACATCATATATAGATTGCCATCTGCTTACTTGCTTACTATATAAATCATATATTTGAATTATATCATGTCATTGTGTTTACATAGTACATACACATCATCTATCTGAATTATGGCATGGCAACCCATTTAATAAAGACATCATATAGTTATATCATCTCATCCTGTTTAGTGTTTACAGTCATCATATTTAGAATAATGCATTCTATCCATGAATGTATGTGAATTATGGCATGCCAACCTATTTAATAAACACATTATATAGTTATGTCATGTCATCCTGTTTACATAGTCTCTATTTTGAACTATGTCTTTCCATCTTTTTTAGTTAGCCATCATAATGTGAAATTGTGTCATGCTATCTTGTTTAGTTAGCCTTCATATATGTGAAATTGTGTCATGCTATCCTGTTTGGTTAGACAACATAAATATGAATTATTTCATGCCCTCTTTTATTCCCCACTATCCATTGCACTAGTCTATCATAAAATGTCTATATTTTCAATTACTTTTCTTGTTTATCAGCCATTTGAATTGGAGAGCGTGATGGCAGTATCTAAGGGAGTAACAACACGGTCTTCAGAAAAGATTGTGCTACTAGTTGATGCAGATAGAACCACGGTTGTACTTACCCAAGGACCAGATCCACCACACATAACCCAGACCCTCGCAGATTGTACCCCTACCCAGTTGGACAGAGAACCAACTACACCCCTTTTAACCCCAACCCCGGCAGATAGTAACCCAGTTCCAATTGACACAGCACCGTCTCCACCACAGAGCACCCAAACACGAGCGTTTAGTAAGGGAACTGCAGTGCCCAAAGCACGAGGACCACCACTCCGAATCCCAACTCGACGCTTAAAGGAGAAGAAGATTTGTTCTCAGGTCAGGTTCTGTAGCTATGGTTCATACTCCTTTGCTCTTGCATTACTGTATTTACTCATACCAACTATTTTCAAATTTGAAGGATGGAATTGAAACTCCAATGGCGCAACAAGTATGTTTTAAACCTGTTTCTTTAACTGGTTTGCTGTTGTAACCTGCTCTATGTTGATTTCAGTCTCAATTGAATAAACAGTTATGTTCTCATGTCATGCACACACAAGTGTTGTTATTGCTCTATAGTTACCCACACTTATATTCTGTCTATTCTGCTTTGTCTTGAACAAATATTATTTGAACTGTGTCTCTATCTTGATTTGGCAACAAAAACTAGAATGATATAGACCATAAAGTGACCATGGCACATAGATATATGTTTGTTTCATGTTGTTATCCTGTCCACTTTACTACTGAACTCATTTACCAAAATGAGTTTCATATACAACATGGTAAACATGTGATGTGTCTGCTTGTTTCTCTTTTAGAATGCGGACAAAATATTGGAGAACAAAGACTGCGTTATCCAATGGTAAAGAAAGTAATGCAGATAAGGTTCAAGATAGTGAGACATCCTGTTGGTCTCCAAGATAGTTGATAAAACTATCTTGACGACAGTGAGGGAACCCAAAAGTCATGTCTTGATGTAGTGTTCGAAGTTACGGCCACTATCACCGGCACAAGCTCTTCGAACTTGTGCCTGAATCAGTTCGTCTTCTTGAGTCTCAACTTCAAGTTGAAAGACATTGATCGGATGTGCTGACAGAAGTCAAGGACCGAGGAAGTCCCCGCAGAATTAAGATGCATATTTCCGGTGCAACAAAGCAAGCTACCGGAGGATTTAAGCGCCAAACAAGAGAAAGTTAATAAGCTTGCTAAGCATCTTGCCAAAGATTATGGGTACCTGTGATATTGTTTCTTGAGATCTTCTGAAGTGGTTTCAGTTTTGGATTTGTTTTGCTGCGGCGCTTATTTGCGCTGGTCGCCAACTTTGACAACCAGTGTATATGATATGCTGCTTTGTTCCCTATGTTTGCACTGGTGGCGAACTTTGATGCCCAGTGGATGTAATATGTGTAACATCCGTGATAGCCTAGCATAAGTTGCTTGCTTATTTATTTCCTTGTTGTCTTGTTTATGTGTTTGCTTGTAGTCAGTGCAGTTCTTTTTAACACTAGGCCAAAATAACCATGGGCAAATATTTACTGTAGTGACACTGGGCCTCCTACGGGCCATAGAAACAGGGGGCCTTCTACGGGCCGTAGAAACAGTAGGCCTTCTACGGGTCAGAGAAACAATGGGCCTTCTATGGGTCAGAGAAACAATGGGCCTTCTACGGGTCAGAGAAACAATGGGCCTTCTACGGGCGTATCATCAATGGGCCTTATACGGGCCGTATGACCATAACGGGCCATCGTTAATAGGCCGTATTTGATGACGCTATGAAAACGGCCCAACATATTAAAGGACCACAAACGGGACGATGTAACCACGGGCTGAATTTGGCCCACAAGCAGAAAATGACAGTAACGGGCCGTAAGTAAACGAATGCTAGAAATGAGCCCAAGAATAAATGGGCTCTGAGAAGGCCGAAGATAACATTTCGGAAACGCCCAATCGAATAACGGGCCCTTAATGGGTATTAAGTGATATACTGCTCATTACGGGCCAGTTTCACCACGGGCCGTTAGTGGGTATAAAGTGATACACTATGCATTGCGGGCCAGTTTCACCACGGGCCGTTAATAGGCCAAGAGTTACATAGGGCCTCATATGGGCCTAAAGACGTCATGGGCCATACATGGGCCAGAAGTGAAAACGGGCTGGTATCATATTGGATGGCCCAGATGACGCTACTGGGCCTAATTCGGATAGGGCATAACGGGCCTTGGGTTAGCGGGCTGTAAATGGGCTATATGCGTAACAGGCCGTTAACAAGCTTTCCATGGGCCGCCCGCCACCTTTGACCAAGTCAAATGGGACGGCCTTTTCACAGAATGGTCCTCTGTTGGAGTGCGTGCCACGGTCGACGTATCATAGGCGCCTTCATCCAATGAGTGGATGACATCCGTCCCAACGATGAGCCGACATCGCAGTTTTCTCCAAACGCCAATGATGATTTTACACGTGGAAAATCCCCATTGGTCGGGCTGTTAACGGGTTATCGGATCCAAAACCCGACCCGATAGCTTAACGGTGTTCCGTTACGGTGGATGCCAAGTGTCGGTCACCCTTGACGAAAAGCATTTACGTGATGCGCGATTTATCGTCATGGAAGTGGACACTTCCGTGATGATAATTTTGGTAATGTCATGGAACACTTCTACGACAGCACATGTATGACTATCTTGATTTTGTCATAAATTTGTCATGGATGTACATGCATGACAAAAAACGCGACCTACTGTGACAAACACGTATCATCACGGAAGTGTAATTTTTTTGTAGTGTATGTGTGGGATCCGACAACCTAGTTGTTTATCCTTGGTAGCGTCTCTTACTGGGAAATGTCTCCTAGTGCTTCCACTGAGCCATGGTAGCTTGCTACTACTCCGGAGCACTTAGGCTGTGTCACGCCCAAGATGCGACCCTATCCTAAAGGAACTCGAAGGTCCCACCAAGGATAGAAGCGCATCTTGAAGACGCTTTTGCAAGGTGGATATCATTACATCAACATTACATAATAGTGGGGATACCTCCAAGACATACAATGTCACATGAATACATCAATACAACATACAAGATCAACATCCGACTACGGATGAAACATAAATGTAAACTCAAACAATATCCACCCTGCTAGCCCAGTACAGCCGACCGAACCTATCCCCGATCGACGAAGAAGAAGAAGGACTCCAAAACAAGCAAACATCGCTCTCGCGTCATGATCATCGCAAACCTGTACTGCAATCACTGTTGGTGTAGTAATCAGGAGCCACAAGGACTCAAAGAATCCCATTACCATGGGTATCAAGACTAGCAAAGCTTAATGGGTAAGGAAGGGGTAAAGTGGTGAGGTTGCAGCAGCGACTAAGCATGTATGGTGGCTAACATACGCAAATAAGAGCGAGAAGAGAAGCAAAGCAAGCGGTCGTCAACTAGTAATGATCAAGAAGTGATCCTGAACTCCTACTTACGTCAAACATAACCCAGAAACCGTGTTCTCCTCTCGATCAACCCCGAAAAGAGACACTCACGGTTACGCACACGGTTGGTGTATTTTAGAAGAGTGGACTTCAAGTTTACTACAACCGACATTAACAAATTCCCATCTGCCACATAACCACTCGCACGGCTTTCGAAAGTTCAAACCCCGCAGGGTGTCCCAACTTAGCCCATGATAAGCTCTCGCGATCAACGAAGGATATTCCTTCTCCCGGAAGACCCGATCAGTCTCGGAATCCGGCTACAAGACATTTCGACAGTAATAAAACGAGACCAGCAAATCCGCCCGATGCGCCGACAATCCCGATAGGAGCTGCACATATCTCGTTCTCAGGGCAACACCGGATAGGTCAGCCTACGAGTAAAACCAGCCCTCGAGTTGCCCCGTGGTGGCCCCGCAGTCTGCCCGATTCGAACCAGCACTTAGAGAAGCACTGGCCTGGGGGGCTAAAATAAAGATGACCCTCGGGTTGGCCGACCCAAGGGAAAGGGGATAGGTGGTGGTGAGGCAAATGGTAAAACCAAGGTTGGGCCTTGCTGGAGGAGTCTTATTCAAAGCGAACTGTCAAGGGGGTCCCATAATCCACCTAACCGCGTTAGGGACGCAAAATCCGGGAACATAATACCTATATGACGGAAACTAGGGCGGCAAGAGTGGAACAAAACACCAGGCATAAGGCCGAGCCTTCCACCCTTTACCAAATATATAGATGCATTAATTAAATAAGAGATATTGTGATATCCCAACATAATCCTGTCCATCATGGAGCAATCTTCAACTTCACCTGCAACTAACAACGCTATAAGAGGGGCTGAGCAAAGCGGTAACATAGCCAAGCAACGGTTTGCTAGGAAGGGTGACAAAGGTTAGAGGCTGACATGGCAAATTGGGAGGCTTGAAGAGCAAATGATAGGTAGCGCAACAAAGCGATAGAACGAAGCAACTAGCATAGCAATAGTGAGATCCAGGGTAGCGGTCATCTTGCCTGAAATCCCGCTAGGAAGAAGAACGAGTCCATGAAGAAGATGAACGGAAGTAGTCGAACGAATCCTCACAATCGCACCATTACCGGAACTAAGAAGCAACACCGAAAGAAACAAACAACATGGTAAATGCACAAGCATAAACATGGCATGATGCACAATCAAGTATGATGCATGTCCGGTTTAATGAGGCATGGCATGGCAAACTGCAACAAACAATGCTACAAGTTAAGTGGAGCTCGATATGCAACGAGTTGCATATTGACAAAACACCACATAGACATATTTAGTTTAATCTCGTTTAAGCTATGAAACAATGTTAAATGTTGTTAAACATGGCAAGAGGTGAAGCATAATTAAACTAACTATTTAGGCAAATTTAAATGAGGCCGGAAATAACAAACAACAATTCCGGAAAATCCTCATGTGCATATTTCGAATTTTCTACTGTTCTGTACTAAAACATATTTTATTGTTGTTAAACAGGAAAATAAACTGCACCATGTTAAACTAGGCATTTTTCTACCCCATTTACATATAAAGTTTATTTAAAACCGAGCTACGGTTATTTAGTTATGAAATAAAGCATTTTAACATGGCATTTAAGCAAATTTAATCAAACAGCATTTTAAACATATTTAACATGGATGAAAGTGGCATATTATGAAACTAGATGAAAAACTAAGCATCTTACATATATAAATCATTTACATATGATGCATGGTCTGTGAGTTATTAGATGCATGAACATAAGGGTTTTTCTGTAAAACTGCAAACTCTGGATAAATGCTAAATTCGCAGAAGGAAAAAAAACAGGAGCTGGGCCGAATCTGGCTGGCTCGAAAGTGCACAGGAGAGGGGGCGGGGCTGCTCACCCTGGGCCAAGGCCCTGTTGATGGACGAGGCAGGGGAGGCAAGGAGGCCCATGCGCATGGCGGGCGCTGGCGGGATCTGGGCCTCGCTGGATCGAACGAGGAGGCGCGGGGCCGCGGTCAACGGGACGACGAGCGAGCTGCTCTCGTTTCTGAAGGCCAGGAACAGCAGCAGTTCGAGGCAGGGGCCAGGGCGATGCAGAGGAGGCGAGCAGGGCGCCGGTGACCGGGAGCAGAGCTCCGGCGAGCGGGGCAAAAGGGGCGGCGAGGTCTTGGCCGTCCGGATCTGGCCGGGAACAGGCTTGGACGGCGCCCGGTGCAGGGATGATGCGGGGACGGACTTGGTGCTGCGGAGCTCGAGGCCATGGCGAGTGGGCAAGGTGGAGGGAGAAGGGCGGCTCAGGCCGGCCGACGCTCCATGCGGATCCTGGCAGAGAAGGCAAACGCATGGAGAGGGAGAAGGATTAGAGAGAGCACAGGAGAGAAAATAAAGGGAAGGGAGGAGGAGAAAAACGAGACGACGACCTGACGGCATGCACCGACGAGGCGAGGAGGGGGCCGGGGTCCATCAGGAGGCTTCCATGGCACTGGTGTTGCTCCGGCGAGGGGCAACGGGTGGCGATGGAGCTCGGGCGTGAGCTGCTGTTTGGATCGATGGAGGGATTGGCTGGATCTGAAAACGAGGAAGGGATTTTGGATCGGGGGAGGATCCCGATGAGGAAGAGACAGAAAGAGTGGCGGCGCTAGGGAGGATCCCTAGAAATTAGGTGGTGTGTCTAGATTAGGTTAGGGGTGGTCTATATATAGTGAAATGAGAGGAATTTTGGGACATCCGATTTAAATCGGACGGACGGGAAAAACAGACTAGGGGAGTTCAATAAATAAACCGAAGATATTTTAGAGATGATTGGGGATGATCCGGACTCATCGGTCACGATATCCCGGCTCGGGTTCGGGTAAGTTTCGGACACGGGCGAGGGGTCGATGCAATGCAAGAGAGGTTAGGTGGTCACGGTCAAGAGGGGAGCGAAACCCAAATGGCCTCGGAATACCAACGAAAGCAAGGGGGACGCGGCAATCATTTAACGGGTGCAAGCTTTATGAAAACATGCAGATGCAATGCGCATGATGCTATAAGATGAGATGCAAGACATGAACAAAATGCAAAACAAAAGACAAAAACCCAACCACGAAGGAAATAACATATCGCATCTCCGGAAAAGGCAAGAGTTGGAGTTACGAAAATGGAAAGTTGTATCCGGGGCGTTACAACACTCCAACACTACGAGAGGATCTCGTCCCGAGATCTAGGATGGCGCCGGAGAGAAACGAAAGAGGAAGATAAGAGGTAAAACTAAGTTGCTTCTTCGACAAACGAGTGAAACCATGAACCTTGAGATGTTGAGCAAAATGAAAGAAAGAAAACAACGAAGATGAACAAAGTTGAAAACACTCCGTTAGAAATGAGGAACAAGGGATACAACAAGAACCAAGAGGTTTAGTGATAAGATAGATATTGAAACCACTCCGGTTAAAAATAGATAGAGAAAGGAATAATTCAGGCAGCACTCTGGTCAAAGAAGAAGGAAAACTTGATAAGATGAAAAGAACTTGAAGAGATGACACAACACTCCGGTTAAATGGATAAGCATGAAAAGAACACGATCCTCACAATTCGAGATGATGAGTGAAGAGAGTAACATCACCATGCCTCCGGAAGAAAGAATAGAAGATAGATCGTTGAAATAAAAGAATGGAGAAGAAAATGCCAACTTCTGCCACAAATGAGCTTGGAAAGCATCCTTGCAAAGAAGAATTGAACGGAGTTGTTGCAAAATCAACAACGAAAAGAATAAGCTTGTAGTGGGCTTATGGAAAACATCTCAAGACTATGAGGTGACAACTGGACACTAATGGAAAACCATTGATTTGATTGAGAGCACCGAAGAGATGAAAAACTTCCTCACCGAGATGAGAAGGAGAAAATTGGATCATTGATAAGCACCACAAATAGCTACATTCCTTAGGGAAGGTTGTAGGTGAAATATAACCCAATATAACTCCAACAAAAAGATTGATTGGTTGAAAAGATCTCTTGAACGAAGAGAAAATGATGGATTTAAAATACTTCATGCTTGACAACATATGAATCATGAAACGCGAAGGGAATTGTCAAGAGTGACATAACACCACCTCAAAAGATAAGGTAGGAAGAATTGCACTTCGAAATGCAAGAAGAAGAATACTAGAACGCCTCAAAACAAAACATGTGTTGAGCACCATGTTTAATTTTGAGTATAGCTTACGGGTCATAACTTCGAGAGAAAACTTGAAGATCAATTGACGAATGAAAAGAATCCTTGACGAACCACCATGTTGAGCCTCCGTGAGAACTCCGGTAATAAAATCAAAGGATGATAACAAGGAAAGAGAAGTTGAGAACACAAGGTAAAGCCTTGCGATGATTTAGATGGAGCTTCGCGACGAGATAATGCAGAAAACTTGGAACTCCAGAAAAGAAAAGATGAAGCATCTCAAACTGGGAAATGTGACATGATGAACAACTCTGGAAAGAAGAAACTAGATCACTTGGATGAAACAAAAATAAGAATTACGTTATGCGTATCCTTCACCAATTTAAATTGATGACAAGCAACGGATTTGGCATACTACTTATACTTCTCGAGGGATTGAAAAGAGATATAGCGCCAACTTGAGAAGGTATTGATGGAACCACCGGTGGAATTTGGAAACAACGAATGAATTAATATGATAATGAAGGAAGTGAAATCTTGAACGAACCACCATAAGAATTGAAAATGAAAGTAGCAAAGGCACAAATCACCGTGAAGAATTGGAAAACGAATGAAGATACTTAAGGGGATTTAAATACATGAGAACGAAGAGGCCATGAACTGATTAGAGGTTATTTGAACGATGCACCGTAAGATTTGGAGAACGATAGCTACACGCTGAGAATGAGGAATTGTGACATGATGGCCTACGGAGGAAAGAAATGGGAACAACTCATGAAATGCTCCGGATGGGTGAAAAGAATTCCCTAACTGAAAACAATTATGAGAGGATGGCATCAAACTTGAACTACGCATCTTTGGAAGAACGGGTAAGGATTTAAGAGGAACTCTTCTTCGGTCTTCAAATGTTGAGAATGACGATGATAAACCACCATGAATTGTTGAGATACTCCGGGATGAAAATTGGAAAGGTTGAACCAACGATGAAAAGAATTTGAAAGATTTTGGAGAAAGACATATGACTGATGAAAATTCATTCTTACGTCAAGCTTCGAAAAGAATTTGGGAATAGCTCCGGGAAAATTAGAAGAGTCAAGTAAGATCCTGGGAAAAGACATGTGGGTTAGGGCCCACTCGAAAGAAACATCGTTGAAGGATTGCTTGAAATAAAGATTGCACCGGTAGAATTAAATGGCTTGAATGAGATAACAACCTCAAATAACTTGAACGGATCTGGAATGAAAAGACGAGCCTTCCGAGATATCTTCAACACTCCGTAACAAATGAATAGCGAGAAGTGAATGATTAAGAGGTGCATCAGCACGAGAAATCATTAAAAACGAGGAAAGGAATATGATGAATATCGAAAGCTTGAATTGGATCCACTGGAGAAGAAACAACAATGAAGGATGATGAACTTGAAATTGTTGAGCATCTACATGGGAAATCACCGGATAAGAACATTGAAAGAAAAGAATGAAGAGACTTCCCACAAATAAAAGGATACATGATTAAAATATATAAGTCCTTGCAGAAAAGGGTGGAGGGCGGAAAACAAAGACAGCTTGGGGACGGATGAAACGGACACCGTTGAGAAAACTTAGAATTGATCTCGCAAATGTTGAAATGATCGGATCCATTTGAAGAGAAGCACGCCAGTTGGGAAAAGAATTAACATGAAGACCTCGATGATCAAGAAGGATTTGTATTCACATAGAAATATGAGAACACCGTTTAGGAAAGGTATGGATTCAACATTTGACATCGAAGCAACTCGAATACCACAAATAAAACAAAACAAAGGATTTGGCTTACGAATAAGCGGAACAAATACATATGATAGAGATTTACCCAATCCCATATCATGCATCTGTCAGAAAGATATTCTAGGAGCTACTTGAATTCCCACCTATAAACTCCCGAAACTTTCTGGTTATGCAATCTGGTGTTGGGGATACACGGGACACAAAATATATCACCCAAACTAACAATACCTAGATCCTGCTGTATCCATCCTTCAACACATAACCAAGAAAACTCCGGAAATCGTGTACCTCAACCTTCGAAGAGCATCCGTTATACAAGTTATGGCAATACTCCCGAACTCCCCAGTACTGGGTAGCGTCGAGGTTATCTCACCAACAACTGCATAAAAGAGATTTTCGATGTCGGCAAAACTCAGGTATTCCAGAACTGCAACGATAAAATTGTGACGACAACACCTCGGAGCTCAACTCCCCGGGACACTGCCACAACCCCTAAATGTCAGGAGGCACCAAGAACAATGTTCTCGTCACAAGACTATCGGAACGATCCCAAGATACCCGCGTGATCCTAAAACAAATTTAGTGAAATTTGAGGAGAGGAAAGACAAAACATCTACGTCAGGAGGCCTCACCAGAGCGACGAAGGGACTGAGGAGTAAAAAGAATCCTACTCTCCGATATATATAATCCCAAGACTCAAAATAGTTTTCTTCTAGACTCAACAACGGCCAACAATCAAGGGGGCTCCTATGGTCGGTCGAGGCTCTGATACCAACTTGTCACGCCCAACATGCGACCCTATCCTAAAGGAACTCGAAGGTCCCACCAAGGATAGAAGCGCATCTTGAAGACGCTTTTGCAAGGTGGATATCATTACATCAACATTACATAATAGTGGGGATACCTCCAAGACATACAATGTCACATGAATACATCAATACAACATACAAGATCAACATCCGACTACGGGTGAAACATAAACAGAAACTCAAACAATATCCACCCTGCTAGCCAGTCAGGCCGACCTGGAACCTATCCCCTGATCGACGAAGAAGAAGAAGGACTCCAAAACAAGCAAACATCGCTCTCGCGTCATGATCATCGCAAACCTGTACCTGCAACTGTTGGTGTAGTAATCTGTGAGCCACAAGGACTCAGCAATCCCATTACCATGGGTATCAAGACTAGCAAAGCTTAATGGGAAAGGAAGGAGTAAAGTGGTGAGGTTGCAGCAGCGACTAAGCATGTATGGTGGCTAACATACGCAAATAAGAGCGAGAAGAGAAGCAAAGCAAGCGGTCGTCAACTAGTAATGATCAAGAAGTGATCCTGAACTCCTACTTACGTCAAACATAACCCAGAAACCGTGTTCCCCTCTCGATCAACCCCGAAAAGAGACACTCACGGTTACGCACACGGTTGGTGTATTTTAGAAGAGTGTACTTCAAGTTTACTACAACCGGACATTAACAAATTCCCATCTGCCACATAACCGTGGGCACGGCTTTCGAAAGTTCAAACCCTGCAGGGGTGTCCCAACTTAGCCCATGATAAGCTCTCGCGATCAACGAAGGATATTCCTTCTCCCCGGGAAGACCCGATCAGTCTCGGAATCTCGGTTACAAGACATTTCGACAGTAATAAAACAAGACCAGCAAGACCGCCCGATGCGCCGACAATCCCGATAGGAGCTGCACATATCTCGTTCTCAGGGCAACACCGGATAGGTCAGCCTACGAGTAAAACCAGCCCTCGAGTTGCCCCGTGGTGGCCCCGCAGTCTGCCCGGTTCGAACCAGCACTTAGAGAAGCACTGGCCCGGGGGGGCTAAAATAAAGATGACCCTCGGGTTGGCCGACCCAAGGGAAAGGGTATAGGTGGTGGTGAGGCAAATGGTAAAACCAAGGTTGGGCCTTGCTGGAGGAGTCTTATTCAAAGCGAACTGTCAAGGGGGTCCCATAAACCACCCAACCGCGTTAGGGACGCAAAATCCGGGAACATAATACCGATATGACGGAAACTAGGGCGGCAAGAGTGGAACAAAACACCAGGCATAAGGCCGAGCCTTCCACCCTTTACCAAATATATAGATGCATTAATTAAATAAGAGATATTGTGATATCCCAACATAATCCTGTCCACCATGGAGCAATCTTCAACTTCACCTGCAACTAACAACGCTATAAGAGGGGCTGAGCAAAGCGGTAACATAGCCAAGCAACGGTTTGCTAGGAAGGGTGACAAAGGTTAGAGGCTGACATGGCAAATTGGGAGGCTTGAAGAGCGAATGATAGGTAGCGCAGCAAAGCGATAGAACGAAGCAACTAGCATAGCAATGATAGTAGTGAGATCCAGGGTAGCGGTCATCTTGCCTGAAATCCCGCTAGGAAGAAGAACGAGTCCATGAAGAAGATGAACGGAAGTAGTCGAACGAATCCTCACAATCGCAACATTACCGGAACTAAGAAGCAACACCGGAAAGAAACAAACAACATGGTAAATGCACAAGCATAAACATGGCATGATGCACAATCAAGTATGATGCATGTCCGGTTTAATGAGGCATGGCATGGCAAACTGCAACAAACAATGCTACAAGTTAAGTGGAGCTCGATATGCAACGAGTTGCATATTGACAAAACACCACATAGACATATTTAGTTTAATCGCGTTTAAGCTAACAAACAATGTTAAATGTTGTTAAACATGGAAAGAGGTGAAGCATAATTAAACTAACTATTTAGGCAAATTTAAATGAGGCCGGAAATAACAAACAACAATTCCGGAAAATCCTCATGTGCATATTTCGAATTTGCTACTGTTCTGACCTGAAATATATTTTATTGTTGTTAAACAGGAAAATAAACTGCACCATGTTAAACTAGGCATTTTTCTACCCCATTTACATATAAAGTTTATTTAAAACCGAGCTACGGTTATTTAGTTATGAAATAAAGCATTTTAACATGGCATTTGAGCAAATTTAATCAAACAGCATTTTAAACATATTTAACATGGATGAAAGTGGCATATTATGAAACTAGATGAAAAACTAAGCATCTTACATATATAAATCATTTACATATGATGCATGGTCTGTGAGTTATTAGATGCATGAACATAAGGGTTTTTCTGTAAAACTGCAAACTCTGGATAAATGCTAAATTCCCAGAAGGAAAAAAAAACAGGAGCTGGGCCGAATCTGGCTGGCCCGAAAGTGCACAGGAGAGGGGGCGGGGCTGCTCACCCTGGGCCAAGGCCCGGTCGATGGAGGAGGCAGGGGAGGCAAGGAGGCCCATGCGCGTGGCGGGCGCTGGCGGGATCTGGGCCTCGCTGGATCGAACGAGGAGATGCGGGGCCGCGGTCAACGGGACGACGAGCGAGCTGCTCTCGTTTCTGAAGGCCAGGAACAGCAGCAGTTCGAGGCAGGGGCTGAAGCGTCTGAGAGGAGGTGAGCAGGGCGCCGGTGACCAGGAGCAGAGCTCCGCGAAGGGGCGAAGGGGCGGCGAGGTCTTGGCCGTCCGGATCTGGCCGGGAACGGGCTTGGACGGCGCCCGGTGCAGGGACGATGCGGGGATGGACTTGGTGCGGCGGAGCTCGAGGCCATGGCGAGCGGGCAAGGTGGAGGGAGAAGGGCGGCTCAGGCCGGCCGACGCTCCATGCGGATCCTGGCAGAGAAGGCAAACGCATGGAGAGGGAGAAGGATTAGAGAGAGCACGGGAGAGAAAATAAAGGGAAGGGAGGAGGAGAAAAACGAGACGACGACCTGACGGCGTGCACCGACGAGGCGAGGAGGGGGCCGGGGTCCATCAGGAGGCTTCCATGGCGCTGGTGTTGCTCCGGCGAGGGGCAACGGGTGGCGATGGAGCTCGGGCGTGAGCTGCTGTTTGGATCGATGGAGGGATTGGCTGGATCTGAAAACGAGGAAGGGATTTTGGATCGGGGGAGGATCCCGATGAGGAAGAGACAGAAAGAGTGGCGGCGCTAGGGAGGATCCCTAGAAATTAGGTGGTGTGTCTAGATTAGGTTAGGGGTGGTCTATATATAGTGAAATGAAGGGAATTTTGGGACATCCGATTTAAATCGGACGGACGGGAAAACAGACTAGGGGAGTTCAATAAATAATCCGAAGATATTTTAGAGATCATTGGGGATGATCCGGACTCATCGGTCACGATAGCCCGGCTCGGGTTCGGGTAAGTTTCGGACACGGGCGAGGGGTCGATGCACTGGCAAGAGAGGTTACGTGGTCACGGTCAAGAGGGGAGCGAAAACCCAAATGGCCTCGGAACAGTCAACGAAAGCAAGGGGGGGACGCGGCAACTACGAACGGGTGCAAGCTTTATGAAAACATGCAGATGCAATGCGCATGATGCTATGAGATGAGATGCAAGACATGAACAAAATGCAAAACAAAAGACAAAAACCCAACCACGAAGGAAATAACATATCGCATCTCCGGAAAAGGCAAGAGTTGGAGTTACGAAAATGGAAAGTTGTATCCGGGGCGTTACAGGCTGGCCGGCATGTGTCCTTCTTCATTCACGTGTCTGTCCCTACGGGGAAATGTCACGCGGTGTCTACTGGAGTACTGTTAGCTTGCTACACCCCGGATTCACTCGCTGATGACTGACACGTTCGTTGATGGGTCATGGATGCCTGTCCCTGTAAGTTAGTGCCACTTTGGGTTCACGACTAGTCATGTCGGCCCGGGTTCTCTGTCATATGGATGCTAGCGACACTGTCATATACGTGAGCCAAAAGGCGCAAATGATCCCGGGCCAGGTAAGGTGGCACCCTTGGGGATACCGTGCGTGAGGCTGCAAAGTGATATGATGTGTTACATGCTAGATCGGTGTGACTTAGGATCGGGGTACTGACAGTTTTGGTATCAGAGCCTGACTACCTGTAGGATTACCAAGCCAAACTAGTTGAAGTCGTGTCTAGAAATGCTTTAGTTATATAAGGGAATTGATTGTGGATGGTAACGTAAGGCTCTTTTTACTCCTTTATCTTATGCCTTCTAATCTGAGTCAACCTCTTTTTTTCTACAGGGATTAAGAACTAGGCTTCTCGTCTTTCTATCAGGATCACATGTTACTAATCCATAGACTCTTAGGATTGTTGATCTCAAGCCTCAGTTCAGTTCCTACTACTTCCGTGTGTTGACGGTTGATCTCGGAACCTTGATATTGTGATGTTGAGTGGTTATGCCACCATTTTGCAGGATGTCTCAAATCTTTTAAGCAATTACAGTCGTTATGCTGTCGGAGTTATCCCAGGTCTCTAAATAGTCTGATGCATTTGAAAATTCCTTCTTTCTGTTCCCGATGTTTCTTTGGGCCAGTTTAAGCACACTAATCGGTGAGTTGAGGTACTCTGTTGCATCCACATATATGTTGGAGCTATTATTACAACCCTAGGTGCCTTAGAGGATCACCTAGTAATCTAGCCATGTTTTGTATTCCCAGTGTGATGATTCTGGCCATCATTCTCGAAAGCATCCCGTGATGCCATTTAGTTAGTAGGCATTCCATTCCTGGGTTCCTGAACCCGAGATTCACTCTACTCATTCATGTTGGTAGTGTTTGCTAGTTCCTTTATGATATTAGTAACCTTTGCGAAAGTCCTCGAGGTTCGCGATATTTCCTTCTTCCAAATACCGTGAACTACTTATGGAAGAAGTTCCTCGTTGAACCGAAAGATCACAACCAAAGTGCTCTTAATGAGTTATCAATTATATGTTGTGACTCTGCCAGTTCTACCTTTATGCATGGGTTATCTGGAAGAAATATGTTGAACTCGTTTGACATACTAATCTATGCGTCCACAACTCAGAAAATTGTATGTTCCTTTGAGTTGTTCTCTTTAGTTATACTAGCAAACATGCCCGTGCGTTGCTACGGGAGAAAAGACAACACTACATTACACACCCCTACAAAATAACCATGGCTTAAGACTCACCCTTCTCCTCGATGCACGTACTCTATTTCAAGTTTTCAACATGGCACTCCATCCCACCCGTGTCACCCTCATCCTCCTTTTCGCCCTTGCTAGCGGTGGTCAGAGTGTTCATCTCATCACAACGCTCTAAATGTGGTCAATCCCAAAACTGTAAGCTCAGCCACCATACGACACACATGTCATTGAACCGCACCAGCGTATCAGAATTATTAAACTTAAAAATCTATAAATTTAAAGGTTAAAAAAACTCATCTTGTCGGAGTAAATGACTACGGGTAGCCTAGCAGGCTCCCCCTGGGGCTTCTGAAAAAATTACAAGCCAATCCGGCCACCCAACATCCAAGACGCAGGGCCGCCTTTGCCCGGCCGGCTAACCCTCAGGCCGGCTGTCAGGGGGCGGCCCGGCCCCAAAACCTACAGGAAGAAGGCCACAAGAGGGCCGGCTCATGAGTCCGGCTACCGAGGGCCGACTCCACGTAGTCAAGCCATGAGAAGGCCGACTCCAAGAAGCCGACCACCCAAAGAAGCGGCTAAAGCCGCACCCTCAGAATCTGCACCCACATAACGGTGATGGGACGGGGCGTGGCTACAGTGAAGCCTGCCACCCCCGCATCCCTGAGCGAGCATGGCCACAGTGCGCCATACAGGGCGGCCATCACCCGTCCGGCGCGGCACTGTTACCCTGCTGACTATGACGTCATCCACGGCGGGCTGTCAGTACGACCCGCAGGCGGCGGGCCCCTCCGGTCAGAGAGATGCCCGAAGGCGGCTCGCCCCCCCGGGCCGGCTGTGATGTGGCCGGCTTGTTCCACCCCTCAAAGGAAGTGCCTCATCAAGGAGACAAGACGAGGTGAGGCTACAGTGATCGCCGCCAAGGCGGCGGCACTGTAGCCATGCTTACCCCGACAAAGCCCTCGTCATCAGGATTGAGGCAACAGTCACCAACCCCCGACAAGGCCCTCAACGGTGGGCCCAGCCTATCGACCAAGAAGCCGGCAGCCGGCGGGACCCACCGGTCGACGGGCCCCAGCGGCTGGCGGAGAAGCCGGCGGATGAAGACACTAACAGCTAGGGCCCACGCCTAGCCGGATTACCATTGTACCCCTGGGGGGTAGGCCTATATAAACCCCCCAGGGCACCCATGCAAAGGGTTGATCTCTTAGAGTTTTAGACACCACATAAAGAGAAAGGAAGAGCTAGCCGTGCCCTTCTTCTTCTCCTCACCGAACAGCTCAAGGAGCCTCTTGTAGCCACTTGTTCACCTAGTGATCATGCGGAGACCCCGTAGAGCAGCAGTAGGGGTGTTATCTCCACGGAGAGCCCCGAAGCTGGGTAAGATTCGCCGGCGTGCATGTCTTCGCCTCATCCCGTTTCCAGGCACCGGCGACATCTTATTGGCTCCCACTATGATTAGCCACCCGTTGGCATATGTCGCACCTACCACCCGACACATCTCATCGAGCTAGACTTCACTGCCTCCTTCTGTAGTTTTTTCCTACACCTATATCAGCAACTCTAATCTTTTAGATCCACAACTAAAACTTACATATCTGTGTAAATTCAAATTTTGTGCTGTTGTGCAGAACAATTACTCAATTGCCGAGATAAAAAAACTGAAACAAACAGTGATCTCGTTGGGAGAGTAGTATGCAGTTATGGGTTTACAACGTTGAAACACCTATACGACACAAAACAATAATCTAGCATGAATTATAGGCATTTGCAATCCATCCCATGATGGGACATGTTTCACCATCGAACCAATACGTTACCTGATCCTCCAAATTGCACATAAATGCAATACAATTAATTTATCAGTCATCCTAAGCAGTCTTTTTAAATGCATCATAAGAAATACTCAATAATAGAGAACAAGGTGACATGTAAGTCTTATTAGGATTCCCGTGTGAAAAGAAGAGCTCAAGGCAGATAAAGCTAGATATAATATTTGACCAAAATTTATACAAAACGCTAATCTACATCACTGTGCACGACTGAGATTGCTAGCAGTTGCTGGTACATTGATGACAAACCAAGGGAAAACATAATGTAACCAGAAATCGTATTACCTGATGTGAAATAAATGAAGAAAAACTTCATCAAGGTATAAAGAAAGTTTTGTCGATGATATAGGTGATGACAGCATCACAACAGTAGGAAAGAATCCCTTGGCCTCGCGTGTGGCATCGACATCGAAGGTGATGACGGGGATTTCCATCTCGCGTGGAGGTGGATCAGGCGGCAACTGGCGTAGGCAGCGAAGTGTATAGTTCGCAGTGCTATGCATGTGTGTTGGACCCCCACTGACGCGACGACACTTCATCCAAGCCCCGCCCTGCTGGCGCCACGCCGGTTGAAATTTGCTTGTCACGCGACCACGACCCTCGCGCGCGATGTGGATAGCGGGGCTCAATCCTAGGTGCCCGACGGGATCCTATCCACGTCCCAGAACCCTGCCCAACGTTATGCTCGCTCGGATGGGAGGAGATGGATGAGAAGGGGATCCTCATGGTGGACCATGACGAACTTCGCCGACTTCTCTTCGCCCCCAAGATCTTCAACAAGAGAAAGCAGGCCACCTTCCACCGGACCGCTACTCCCGTTGTGTCACCAGCGCTTGAATTCTCCTCCCCTCCATCAGCATAATGGGTAGTTATCATGGTGAGCACGGGGTGGTGACGACGCGGGGCTTAACGTCCTCAAAATGATGGAAATGCACATATTGATTTTTCTTTATAACATACACATATCATAGCCTGTTAATATTTTTAGAGAGCTAAAAATAAAAGATTTCATTAATTTGGAATCAGTCATAACACACTTGCAATTTAACCCCAGTTATTTTCAAATAATTTTAAATCCTTGCTCTCTTTTCCAAATACCCATTTCGAATTGTGTAGCTCTGTAATAATTCAGAGAGGACACATGCGAAAGTTCAGCCCATTTTGGATTTTTTTGGCCCTCCAGAGACGCCATTCTTTTTATGTAAATAGAAAAAGAAAAGGTATTTTTTTAGAAAGGCCGGCTCTCTTTTCTTTTTTCCTTTGCGCCGCAATTGGCCCATTTTTTGCTCCAGCCTGAACTCCCCCATCTCTCCCACTCGTTACCCGCCGCCACACACCCACACAGCTAGCGCTGTGCATCGCTCTCGTCGCGTGCGCCACAAGGTCGGCTTACATGGCTGCCGTCGTTGTTTGACGACTCCGGCGATGGTACGCCGTCCTCTCTTTTTTTAGAACATAGACGTCGGGGACGTCTGGCTTTAAATTAATAAAGCCCACAACTTAGGCAGAGTATCACAACCACAAGAACAACAGACGGCGTCCTCTTCCGCGTCACGTCCATTCCTCTCCCCCTGCTCGCACCCGACGCAAGCTCGCACAACCATGGCCATGGGCACGCTTGTTGCCTCGCGGATCCGCCCCGACCGGACCTCCGGCGAGCCCTGGAGCTGCTCCACTTCATCACCAGCGAGGAAGCATGCCTCTGCACCTCTTTGTGCCTCCCCGTCTGCCTCCCTTCCCTTCCTTCCTCTCCTCCCGAGCTTCGTCCCCCGCGTGGAGCCTCCGCTTTTTTTAATATCATGGTCGTTGCAGCTCCTCTCGATTCATGGTAAATCTGAACAGGTTTTTTTGAACTTCACTTTGGTACCCCTTGTTGATCCTTGAAACAACTACGTATATAAAGTTATAAACTGCTGAGATTATATCTGAAGGGGCGAGGTGGGACAGAAGGACAGTTCGTGTGGGTTTTTTTTTTTTTTGAGGCGGGGGAGTTCGTGAGTTGGATCGAAGCAGCTGGGTACACCTATTTTCAGGGAAGAGCTAGTAGGATTGGTCGAGCTGGCTTCTAAGTTTTTTTGACAAAACTCGTTTATAGTCTATGTAAAAGGGGATCTTCCTAAATTTTCCCAAGCAGCAGTTTAGGTAGGTGAGTTAGTTCATGCGAGCGTGCTCAAACAATGCGGCGGCGGTTCGAGTCCTCATAACGCATTTTTTTTTTTACTTTTTCCTACAACACAAAAGAGACGGACGAAAAAAAGTGGACTTACGAAAACAACTCGATGGACAAAATAAAATGGAGAAACAATACGTCCTTTAATATTAGGTAGAGATTCTGACCTCTGTCTATCATTTGATAGTCAAGAGCATGTCATGCATTCATGCTCATCGATGCCTATTACTTTTGTGATCCGTCAAGCCATTCTATTCCGGAATGACTAGGAGAAATAAACTCCAATACCTCGTCCATCTCTAGGATTAGGTCAAAGCAGTTGTATTCCGCAGATCAAAATGCCCATCCAGCTTTTGTTCTGTTCTACTTTGGCGTATTACTCCTTTATGTCAGGATTGTCATGAGAATTGCACCACCTCTTATGAATTCTTGACGCAGTGATACTTCTCGCCATCATTATTCAATCCTCGGTTCCATGTTGTTGTAACCGGAATGCCAACAAGTGAACTATGATGTGTGAAATCAATACTCCTAGCAACCTCATTTCTTGGTAGTTAATGGACAATACTCTCACTCTCAGCGTGCTGGTTGTTGAATCATGATCCTAAGGTTGATTGTGCTACCTAGTACATTTTCCCTGGTGCACCCCTCGATCAATGAGTTAGGGTGTAACAATCCTTTGCTCTTTTGGTCATATCATCTTGCCCTGGGAAGCACGATTGTTCCCAAGATTAATAAGATATCGGTGGTTTGTGATTTTCTGAATATCCTCTCGGAAGTATCACCAGGTTGTCCCCTGGCCGTTATGTTGAGCTCGCGATCAAGCTGGTTTTCTTATAAACCACCCTTCTCCAGGACTCTGTGTTAGATACCCTGAACTGGTTAGTTAAGCTGAACAACAACTTGGAGAGTTGGAAGATGAAAGCTTGTCTGATTTGGTTCATTTTAAGGGATATCTTTTTTTTTTTTGTTGAAGAAAGATGATATCTTCCTCGTGATCAATTGTTGGATCTATTGTCTTCTCCAAACTTTGATTTGAGTGTGGGCTATCCTCAAATCAAATCAGAACCAACGATGTTCATAATGTTGTCTTACTTATGGTAGATTCCTCGAGCATACACCATTATATCTTTTGGGTCTGACCAATGCTGTCGCTTTGTTCACATAGTTGTGGAATTCCATCTTCATGGATATCTGGATGACCTGTTGTTGAGCCCATCGGCAATATTTTCATCTTCTCCTTGATTCATGTTGAACATTAAGCTAGTGTTGGATACTTTGAAAGCATTTCTTCATGCTAGCTCATGAAGCGTATGTTTGGATGAAAGAAGTGACTTCCTCTAATTCATGTGCAGTTGATGCAAGTTGTTGCCGTGAATTTGAGAAAGTTTGTTTTGCTTCCTCTGGAATCATCCCAAGTCAGTCATGCATATGTGCGAAGTATTCTGTGGTCTGGAGACTTGCAACCTTCATTCCATATGTATCCCTAGCATAGCAAGCCACTGATTGCATTGTTCAAGGAGAAGAAGTTCCTTCTTTAGAGCTAATCTGGACTTATGTAAGGACTTCGATATCCTTGTTGATGGTTCCCAACCAGAACTCGGTAGTGTTTCGTTGTAAGACTACTACGTGGTCATTCTTGTCTGGGACAGCGTGTTCACATGTGTGTAGAAGAACCAGCTCGTGTTTTGGAGCTTACTACCGTAGTTCATTTCCTGAGAATCTTGCAACGTCATCTCTTTGATTTGTGTCGCAAACTTTCCTTCCATACATGCTGAGTCTGGAATATCCTGGCGCCAACCAGATCTAAATCTCAGGCAGATGTGATGGTTCAGACGTTCCCAAGAATTATAATATTGGTCTTTTGAACCGTTAAGTGGATATCATGGCCAACACACTTATCCGGGAGATCTCTTATTATAGTGTATTGAGTCAGCAATTTGGCCATTCTTCCATGAGGAGTTGGTATTACTTTGTACATAAGTTGTTCCTTATGGGCTCCTTGAGCTCCCGAAGTCAGACCTTTACTTGATGTTCCAGATATCGAATGGTATTGGGTTAAGCTGGTACATCAAGGGGAACATTAGAAGCGGAGTGCTAAATGTCTCTCGGTCGATCATCCAGATTTTGTTCCCTTGGCCTCGCTAAGGTGAAATCTGAGAAAGTGTTGTCTTCCTTTGCATCTGCATTGTCCATCACTATTCATCATGGTAGTAAGATGTGTTGCCTGGATCCTCGGCACATATGTTGGTAAGACCTTGATGAATATGGAAATGCTCAAGTTCTTGAAAGCATGCTCAGTCACTAGGTTATATCTTTGGTATCAACTGGAATGTGCCTTCCATTTGTCGAGTTGTTCTATAACCGTAGTTTCCTTTCCAAACTGAGTATGCCATTCTTTCCAACTCTTTCAAACGATCGTTTGCGAATTGCCTTAGGATGGTATAGCGAGTTCTAATGATCTATGCATCAAAAGTAATTCCTTTTGCCACCTAAGGGATTAATTCTACGAGTCACCTTCCCTATAAGGTGTCACGTTATGGAATCATGGCAATTATCTCCTCGCTACTTTGAAAGCATGCACCATCTTACTCAAGCGTGGAATTGTTGCCTACCAAATTGAACCCTTGTAATCTATATCTTTCCGTTGCTCCTGATGTATGTTTTGTGTCTCAGCTCGAGAGATGTTTTTACGTCTCGAACCATGAGTTGATCCAGAATTGCTCGATCTTCATGAAGATCGATTCTTGTAGAGTGTTTCCTTCCTTTTGTCATCGTGTTGGATGAATATCTCAAAAACAAAGAAGTCAAGATCAATATGAAGCAATGCGTCATGAAGATTGTATCAGCTTTGTGTTCCCTCTGTCTTCTTACCTCATGTCTTGAATCTCGGGACGAGATTCTTGTTTAGTGGGGGTGAGTTGTCACAACCCTAGTCAGTGCTTGCATTATAGTGATGCGTCATGTTAAAAAAAATTCAGAAACTTGAAATGGGGATGTTCAAACCCTAGCACCAAATGAAATCCAACTAGGATCAAAATGAAATATTCTCAATGAACCTAAAATGCCCTTCATAAATGTTCATCATTTTTGTCTTGCTCTAGAACCTCTCCCAAAATGGTTCACATTTTTCTAGGTCACCTTGGGTCACTGATTTAAATCATAAGTTATTTGCATTTGGGCATTTAAAATTCTATAAATTATTTTAAATGTCCAAATAATCATGAAAGGAAATGAGGGCTGTTGGAAATATTCCAAACAGTGCTCACAAACAATTTCATGATTTTTGAAAGTGCCCTGGTATTTTTAATAAAGCCCCAACAGTTGCAGAATTTGGAAAACAGAAAGTTTTAGAAGAGAGAGAGAGAGAGAGAGAGAGAGAGAGAGAGAGAGATAGAGAGAGAGAGAGAGAGAGAGGAAAGCTTACCTGGGCCGACCCACCTAGCCAGTGCCAGTCGTCACCCACCTCTGCCAGTAGGCAGAGAAGGGACAGCGCACGGTGCGCGCGCGGGCGCCACGGCCACCAGGCTGCCTACCTGCGTCGCCTGGACATCGCGACGCCTCGCGTTCTCTTCTCGGCGCTTCCTTGACCCCCTGGACACCACTCTCCCCTCCTCTCCTCTCTCTCCTGCGCAGCCGAGCGCAGCTCGTCGCCACCGCTCGCCGTTGCCGCACCCAGAGCCTCCCTCTCGACCTCTCGGCGTGCCCAGTAGCTCAGCTACCTCGTCCTCGACCTCCTCACCATGCCAAGCGACGCCGGAAGCCCTGAAACACTGCCATCACCGTCTTCTTCAACCTCAGTCCGCCGAGATCGCCAGCGACCATGCGCCCGCTCCGTTGCTTCCCCAAGCTCGCCGAGGCCACCGCTGCACTCGTCGTGAGCTTCTCCTTCGATCCCCTCTCTCCCTTTCTCGTTTGCACCGTGTAGTCGCCGTATCCTTTGAGCCCGAGAGCTCTATGCCTCCGGCCAAGTTGCCGCCGCGGCCACAGCTGCTGCCACTCGCATCCAAGCGCGTCACCGTACTCAGCATGCTCCCAGGAGTCGAGCGCACCCACCTGCTAGCCCTGCCGTGCTCCCTAACACCGAACCTGAGCTCGCCCGAACTCTGGCCGCCGCCAATTGCTCGACTCCGGCGATCTTGCTCCACCCCAGCTCCTCCCGCTTGCCCTACCAGATGCGCGCGATCCCCAGCTACGCATAGGACCAAACCGCAGTCGATTTGGTTGACCATGGGCAAATCCCAAGCCCTCCGCCATCTCGGGCTTCGCCAGCGACGAGCCGTGGACCAAGTCCGGCAGGTTTGACCCTGTTGACCAGGGATTTGACCTCCCCTGTGACACTTTTAGTTAGTATTAGTTTAACACTAATTAACTTAGGTTAGTTAGTTAGTCACTGACGTGTGGACCCCACACGTCAGGTTTGACCTAGCCGCGCCCTGTTGACTCGCTGATGTCATGATGACGCAGTGCTGACGCAGTAAAGCCTTTCTGGAATTAAAATAAATAAGAAAAGGTTTAGAAATTCCAGAAAATAGTTAAAACTTCAATAAATCATAGAAATTAATCTATAGCTCAGAATGAAAAGATTTATATATGAAAAATGATCATAAAAATCCAATCTATCCACCTGTACTGGTTTCTTGCATGTTTAAACAACTTAACCTTGCTGTTTAGATAAAAACATGATAATGCACTATTTGAATTCATAACTTGAGTTTGAAGGTGAACCTTCGGTTCAAAACAACTCAAACCCCTCTGTTTGTAGTTGCATTAGACCAACCACAGCATATTGCCATGTCATGATCATGCATCATATTGTTGCATTGCATTGATTGTGTTCTTCCTTGTTTGCCGGTATTTGTCCCCTCTTAGTAGACGTGGTTCCGAGGATGAGTTCGATGACATCGATGAAGTGCTATAGTATCTTCAGAAGTGCGAGGCAAGCAAAACCCCCTTGTTCATTCCGATACAATCCCAGTCTCTCGCTCCTGCTCTCTTTTACTGCATTAGGACAACAATGATTCATCTGTTACTTGTTGCGGTAGTTGATCCCTGTCGGTGTCAAAACCGGTGGATCTCGGGTAGGGGGTCCCGAACTGTACGTCTAGGCGGATGGTAACAGGAGACAAGGGACACGATGTTTTACCCAGTTTCGGGCCCTCTTGATGGAGGTAAAACCCTACGTCCTGCTTGATTAATATTGATGATGTGTGTTACAAGAGTGGATCTACCACGAGATCAAAGAGCCCTAGAAGCTAGCCTATGGTATGATTGTTGTTCGTCCTATGGACTAAAACCCTCCGGTTTATATAGACACCGGATAGGGTTAGGGTTACACAGAGTCGGTTACAATGGTAGGAGAACTACATATCCGTGACGCCAAGCTTGCCTTCCACGCCAAGGAAAGCCCCATCCGGACACGGGACGAAGTCTTCAATCTTGTATCTTCATAGTCTTGGAGTCCGCCGATGATGATAGTTCGCTATCCGGACACCCCTAGTCCGGACTCCCTCAAGAGCCCCTGAACCAGGCTTCAATGACGACGAGTCCGGCGCGCATGTTGTCTTCGGCATTGCAAGGCGGGTTCTTCCTCCGTATAATTTATAGAAGATTGTGAACACCAGGATAGTGTCCGGCTCTGCAAAAATAAATTCCACATACCACCGTAGA
The DNA here is from genome assembly GCA_021605145.1 of Aegilops bicornis. Classification (NCBI taxonomy): domain Eukaryota; kingdom Viridiplantae; phylum Streptophyta; class Magnoliopsida; order Poales; family Poaceae; genus Aegilops; species Aegilops bicornis. The sequence continues at coordinate 656,066,633 of CM038669.1, read as the reverse complement.
GACAATAATATTACACAAGATCAATCTGCTGACGTATTCTATGGCGTGACGTCGTACCACTACCAAGCCTTTACTCAAATTGTTTTTATTGTTTCACCTCGGTAGCGTTTAAGCGGCGGTTTCCTTGGCACGCCTTGTCGAAGCGTAGATCGTGTTCCCCTTATTCCGGGATTCCCATCAATACGAACGTGGGTAACCCAACCGCCATTGATTGTGACGCTTGGGGGATAAGCGAGTTTTACCAGTCAAGGGGACACATGTTTTTGTCCGCCCATATAAGGGGATAAAGATCCAACCCTTTTACTTGCGCCTTCTTCCTCCTTGGCTTATCCATCTCCGCGAACTCGAGCTCTAGCGCCCAAGTCCGCACTTCTCACCTCAACCCTCTCCAACTATGTCCGGAGCGGGAGGCAAGTGGATGGCCTCCTCCGTCATGGAGGGGCAGATCCAGAAGCTGCGCGACGCCGGATATTTGTCCAGCAACATCGCACATCGGCTCCCCGACGAGGGAGAGCTCGTCCCCAACCCCAGGCCCCATGAGAGGGTAGTATTTCTTCCCCATTTCCTCCACGGACTGGGCTTCCCGCTTCATCCCTTTGTCCGGGGGCTCATGTTCTACTACGGCCTAGATTTCCATGATCTGGCCCCGAATTTTATCCTCAACATCTCGGCATTTATCGTCGTGTGCGAGGCCTTCCTCTGCATCCAGCCTCACTTCGGATTGTGGCTCAAGACCTTCAGTGTCAAGCCGAAGGTTGTAAAGGGCAGCCAAGCGGAGTGTGGAGGCGCCATGGTGGGCAGGATGTCCCACGTTACATGGCTGGAGAGCACTTTCGTGGAAACCATCAAGGGGTGGCAATCGGGGTGGTTCTACATCACCGAGCCGCGTGACCCTGATTGGGCAGCGGCCCCCGAATTCAGATCTGGCTTCCCCACACGGCTCTCGTCGTGGAAAGAGACGGGCCTTAAGTGGGGTGATTCGGACGAGCTATCCGGACTCCAAACACGCGTCCGAAACCTGGTGGACAAGAATCACAGGCTTGTCGACGTAATCCAGGTGATGCTCATCCGCCGGATTCTCCCATGCCAACAACGGGACTTCAATTTGTGGGAGTTCGATCCGGCACAGCACCGAAGCTTGAGCCGGCTCTTCGATACCACGTACGAAGATGCCTGGAAGGTGCTGTTCAAGGGCGCCGAAGCCCCCGCATCCGCTAACAAAGATCGGGATACAGCTCGCGGCGTCAAGCCGGCAAGGTAAGTTATTTTACCCTTTACGGGACTCTTTTTCATAGATTGACTCTACGTGGGATCTGAAAACTCCCTATTCTTCGACAGGTCTGGCTGAAGACGTCCGGACAGATTAACTGTCCGGCTCCTTTGCCAGAAGACCCAGCGGACGCCCGATTGACGGGGCTGCTGGCTCCGGCACCCCATGTGGTGCCGGAGAAGAAGGCCAAGAAGGAGGCCACAGGAACTCGAAGGAGCTCCCGACGCCAGTCTTTGTCGGATTCTCAGCGTAATCTTCTCCGTAAGACGAGGAGGAAGAAGAAGAAGCTTCTCCCCGGGGAGGAGAGGAAAGGAAGGCCGCCTAATCGGGAGGCCGGAGGGTCCAAGAAGGGAAGAACCCTTCCTCCGGACTTCTCCACCAACATCGACAACGACAAGGGGGATTGGCCTACAAGGGCCAAGCGCCTGGCGAGATCGTAAGTATCCGGACTCCCGAATAACTTCAAGGTTTTTTATTTTCGCCACATAATGTCTTTCTAATGCCGCATACAACCCTGCAGTCCGCCCAAGGATGATCTTCCCGTTTGCCGGCGGGTCCTTGGGTGCGTCGGATATGGATTCCTTCCGACTGCCTCTACCCCGTGCAAGCCGCTGGATTTGACGCCGAGGTGGGATCCTGCAAAGGACCCACCAGGAGGAGGAGGCCCGGAGGTGTCATAGGACACCCTCCCGGACTGTGCACGGACTCAGCCCGGAGGCCACAGTGGCTCCGAGTCCGGCGCGACCCCTTCGTAAGAAGGGCAAGACCATGACGCCGGCTGCCTCCGGCCCAACCGAAGGTGCGGATAATTTCTTTGGGCGCTTAACGGCGCCTCCATCGAAGAGGAACACCACACCGTTATGAGTGCGGTGATTCGGAAAGGTTCAGCTTCGCCAAGAGCGGGCTGACGAAGCTCGCAGAGCCTTCTAACAGGCTTTGAGGTAAGAATTTCAATATATGTAAAATGGTACCGCATAGACAGTAGCCCCTGATGCTCGGTTCGGTGTTCGGAAAGAAAAGTCGGACTGAGGATCTTTAGAAAGATAAACGCAAGAGTCATAAAAAGTATGTCAATATGGGATTGCAGGCTGTGCAATGACCTCCGCCACCTTGATCAAGGAGGTCAATAATTTGAAGAAAAACCTCGAGCGGTCCGAGAACGAGCTCGGTCATGCCAATAAGTAGCTCGAGGAAAAAGAAGGTGAGTAATACCTTATGAAAATTGTACCTTACAGAAAAGGATTTGGTTGCAAGAGAAATGACAAGGATAACGTGGGTATTGTAGGGGCCACTAACGAGGTGGCGACCCTGAAGGAGGCGGTGGCCGCGGCCGAACATAATGCGGCCGCGGAGCGCACCGAGCGAGAGAAGCAGGAGGCGCGGGTGGCGGAGGTACAGCAAGAGCTCCAGGATCTCGTGAAAAAACATGAGAGCTTGGAGCGTGACTCGAAGACTCGAGAGTCTGAGCTTGCAACGGCTCTTGAGAGTGCCAAAGCCGCTAAGGCCGAAGCCTACAAGGCCCTCCAGAAGATTGAGGCGGTGAAGAAAATAGCAGCGGTAAGGCATTTTTCATGCAAAGTAAGCATGTGAGTGTTAATTACCTGCTTACCCGAATTCGGAGCTCTCCGGGTGTTCGCAGATCTTCCTCGCAGCGTGTCCGATGCTGCCGCATTCTACCGGGCTGAGGAGGGAGCTCGACGGAGAAGGTCTTCGTCTCGATATCTTTGAGGCCGGACATCCGTGCCCCTTAACGACCAGTGAAGCAGTTGGTCGAGCTCCTAAGGTGGCCGAACAGGCCATGAAGGGCTGATAGTTCGGTGTGGCCTAAGGAGGCCATGCACAGGAGCTACTTCGGCCTGGTGCGGCGGCTGATGGATGCGTGCCCGTGGGTTGAAGTTATCAAGCATTCCGCTTGTATTGAGGGTGCCCGTCGGGCCCTTGCCCGCACAAAGGTGCACTGAGGCAAGATGGATGCCCAGAAGCTCGTGACGGACACGCCACCAGAGGGCAAGGAGCATCGCACGCCCGAGATGTATTATAAGAGTGTGCTGAAGGGCGCCCGCACTATTGCGGGTGAGTGCTCCAAAGATGTAATATTTGAGTAGACTCGCATTTTGTTATCTTGTGCGCTGAAAACTTAGTTCATATGCGCTAAGCAACGCTTGTTAATTTAAAATATTACCTTCTCAGGCGGCTGTTTATCAAATCGAGAGATGTCAAGTCGTCGGCTTCAAACCCCATGCCACGAAAGTCTTTGGGGTGTTCGGGATAAACTTGAGCGCTCTTGTTCCCATTTTTGGGTCCATCTAGGGAGGCGCTCAACACAGCGTAACAAGGCAACCGGACTCACAATGCTTGAACACTCTCACTTAGCCATAGAATTCTATAATTTTAAATTTCGTGAAGCCCCTAGTCTTCGGAAGGCGAATTTGGGGCGCTTATCCACGCCTTGGCCGGACAGTATCCGGCTCCTCGCTCTAAGCGGCATAAGTCTTTAAGGACTCGCAAAAACCTCTCGAACAGCGACCAACTCTCGCCTCATCATGACGGTCAGTTTTAGCTTTCTCCACCGAGGCGTTAACCCAGCCGAACTGGGGCGGAATCGCAGTGGTTCTCCCGGTGCTACCTTAGCCGATATAACGGAACGTAAGGTACCAAAACACGGGAGCCGGGCAAACCCAACTATTGACCCAAGACATGATTCGGAGCTGATGCATATAGTGCTATAAGTTCGGGGTGCCGCACTTGTGAAAGTGTTCGGACTCATTATACCATAATGCGGGAAACATAAGCCCCTGGTGTATATTAGCTGTACCAAAGTGTACGGATGCGACATGTCGTGAATGAACATATGTATGAAAAAGAAATGCAATTATAAACAAAAGGTGCTGCATTGTTTTATTCAATAAGTGTTGCTACGAATGCAGAACGATACAAATACTGCGATAAGCAAGGTATGGGACTGTTAAACATGTCCCCCTCCAGGGGTAGGCTGCAGATTGGTGTATAAAAATGCTCGTAATGGAGACCACCTGTATATTCGTTGTAGCCCTTATCCTTCCCTGGCTGTTGCATCGTGAGTTCGGCAGGTCTGCTGCCGGACAGGGCCTCTGACAAACGGAGTCCTGTGGGTAAAAAGTAAAGGGTAAAAAAGAAAAAGAAAAAGGAATGACACACTTGAGAGCCCCTGGTGTGGTTGAGCCGCCGTCTGGGTTTATCGTGGTCGTGCACCTCTCCCCATGCACATGGTATCTTCGTGAGCGTAATGGTGTGCAAAGCGACCTGCTGACGTTTCGCAGAGCTGGGGTTGGGGCCGCACTGCTCTGGCGTGCTCGGAACGTGCCAGGTGGTCTTGTTGTAAGTTACTCCGGGCGCGCTTAGCTGTGTCCGGCCGCTTAACGGCCGGATTCGAGAATTGCCTTAAGAGGCTGCATTGCACTTCTGTCGCGAGGGCCGTTGTATGTTCCTCCGTGCGGAGAGAACGTTCAGTGTTTCCGTTGACCGTGATGACTCCTCGAGGGCCTGGCATCTTGAGCTTGAGGTATGCGTAGTGCGGCACCGCGTTGAACTTTGCGAACGCGGTACGTCCGAGCAAGGCATGATAGCCGCTGCGGAACGGGACTATGTCAAAGATTAACTCCTCGCCGGAAGTTGTCCGGGATCCGAAGACCACTTCCGGTGTAATTGAGCATGTACAATTGGCTTCTACACCTGGTATGACGCCTTTAAAGGTCGTTTTGGTAGGTTTAATCCTTGAGGGGTCTATGCCCATTTTGGCGCCTTTGTATCACTGGTAAAGCAGGTTCAAGCTGCTGCCGCCGTCCATCGTGACTACGGTTAGGTGAAATCCATCGACGATTGGGTCTAAGACCGGTCTGGCGAATCCACTATGGCGGATCTTTGGTGGGGTGGTCCTTCGGTCAAAAGTGATCGGGCAGGAGGACCATGGATTGAACTTGGGCAACCGCTCCATCGCCGTAGACATCCCCGAGTGCACGCTTCCGCTCCCTTTTGGGTATGTGCGTTGCATATATCATGTTCACCGTCCGCACCTGTGGGGGGAAACCCTTCTGTCCTCTATTGTTCGGCGGTTGGGTCTCGTCCTCGTCATCGCTATGCAGCCCCTTGTCATTGCTTTCGGCAATTAACTTGCGTGCCTGCTTGAATACCCAACAGTCCCTGTTGGTGTGGTTAGCTGGCTTTTCGGGGGTGCCGTGTATCTGGCACAAGTGGTCGAGTATTCGGTCCAAATTGGACGGACCCGGAGTAGTTCTTTTGAATGGCTTTTTCCGCTGACCGGGTTTAGAGCCTCTGAATCCGGCATTGATTGCCGTATCCTCAATATTGTCGCCGTTAATGCGGCGTTTGTTTTTTTACGACGCGGCCTGCCATTTCGGTCCTTGAAGTCCGGACCGCCGAATTTTTCTTTGAGGTTGTTGCTGCGTGCTAGCTACTGTCCTCACCAGCCAAGCGGGTCGTGAGTGATGTGAGGGCTGCCATGGATTTCGCTTTTCCTGTCCTAGGTGCCGGGCAAGCCACTCGTCGTGGATGTTATGCTTGAAGGCCGCGAGGGCCTCCGCATCCGGACGATCGGCGATTTGGTTTTCTTGGTTAAGAACCGTGTCCGTAATTGTCTCGGCCGATTCGTCTGGCCGCTGAATTATGTGGCTTAGGTCATCGCCGTACGGTGGTCGCACATAAGTGCCCCGGAAGTTATTGAGGAATGCGGCTTCCAGGTCCTCCCAGCTTCAATTGACTCTGCTGGCAAGCTATTGAGCCAATGCCGGGCTGGTCCTTTAAGCTTGAGGGGAGGTATTTGATGGCGTGAAGATCGTCACCAGGGCCATGTGGATGTGAAGGAGATAGTCTTCGATCCAAACCGCGGGGTCTGTTGTGCCATCATAGGATTCAATATTGACGGGTTTAAACCATTCGGGGATTTGATGATCCATTACTTCGTCTGTGAAGCATAGTGGGTGTTCGGCGCCTCTGTACTGGGCGATATCACGACGGAGCTCAAAAGAGCTTGGTCTGTTTTGTTCGGCCCGGCCGGACTTACTGTGTCCGGCGCGACGGTTGTCGCCACGCACTGCATGGGCGCCCACGCCGATCCATAGATCGATCTTGATTGTCTTGCCTTGTCCTCCAATATATCTCGCAGGTCCGGAGCGTTCCCCTTTGGCCGTGTGCTTTTTGAGCGATGCCGGGGTACGGTTATAGTGAAGGGCCTAGAGGCCTCCCTGTCGCGACCACGGTGTGGTCGGTCAGCCGTATTGTCTCCTGGTGATGTGGGTTCGTAAGCCTCCTCCTCTAATCGGGGGAGCAGCTTGCGTTTAGGGTAGGTTTTGGAGGGGCGTTCGAGCTCATGCTCTTCGGCCGCGAGGACTTCAGTCCATCTGTCGGCTAGCAGATCCTGATCAGCTCTAAGCTGTTGCTGTTGGAAATATGCCCTAGAGGCAATAATAAAAGTATTATTATTATATTTCCTTGTTCATGATAATTGTCTTTTATTCATGCTATAATTGTATTATCCGGAAATTGTAATACATGTGTGAATACATAGACCACAATATGTCCCTAGTGAGCCTCTAGTTGACTAGCTCGTTGATCAACAGATAGTCATGGTTTCCTGACTATGGACATTGGATGTCATTGATAACGGGATCACATCATTAGGAGAATGATGTGATGGACAAGACCCAATCCTAAGCATAGCACAAGATCGTGTAGTTCGTTTCGCTAGAGCTTTTCCAATGTCAAGTATCTCTTCCTTAGACCATGAGATCGTGTAACTCCCGGATACCGTAGGAGTGCTTTGGGTGTACCAAACGTCACAACGTAATCGGGTGACTATAAAGGTGCATTACGGTATATCCAAAAGTGTACATTGGGTTGACACGGATCGAGATCGGATTTGTCACTCCGTATGACGGAGAGGTATCACCGGGCCCACTCGGTAGTGCATCATCATAATGAGCTCAAAGTGACCAAGTGTTTGGTCACGGGATCATGCATTACGGTACGAGTAAAGTGACTTGCCGGCAACGAGATTGAACGAGGTATTGGGATACCGACGATCGAATCTCGGGCAAGTAAAATACCGATTGACAGAGGGAATAGTATACGGGGTTGATTGAATCCTCGAGATCGTGGTTCATCCGATGATATCATCGAGGAGCATGTGGGAGCCAACATGGGTATCCAGATCCCGCTGTTGGTTATTGACCGAGAGCCGTCTCGGTCATGTCTGCATGTCTCCCGAACCCGTAGGGTCTACACACTTAAGGTTCGGTGACGCTAGGGTTGTATGAATATGAGTATGCAGCAAACCGAATGTTGTTCGGAGTCCCGGATGAGATCCCGGACATCACGAGGAGTTCCGGAATGGTCCAGAGGTAAAGATTTATATATAGGAAGTCTTATTTTGGTCGCTGGAAAAGTTTCGCACGTTATCGGTATTGTACCGGGAGTGCCGAAAGGGGTCCGGGGGTCCACCGGGGGGGTCCACCTGCCCTGGGGGGGCACATGGGCTGTAGGGGGTGCGCCTTGGCCTATATGGGCCAAGGGCACCAGCCCCAAGAGGCCCATGCGCCAAGATATAAGAAAAAGGGGAGACTCCTAAAGGGGGAAGGCACCTCCGAGGTGCCTTGGGGAGGATGGACTCCTCCCCCCCTCTTGGCCGCACCGCTTCCTTGGAGGAAGGGGCAAGGCTGCGCCCCCCCTCTCTTGCACCTATATAAAGGGAGGGGAGGGAGGGGTGGCTGCACCCTGAAGCCTGGCGCCTCCCTCCTCCCTGCAACACCTCCTCCTCCTCCCGTAGTTGCTTAGCGAAGCCCTGCCGGAGTTCTGCTGCATCCACCACCATGCCGTCGTGCTGCTGGATCATCATCAACCTCTCCTTCCCCCTTGCTGGATCAAGAAGGAGGAGACGTCATCCGCTCCGTACGTGTGTTGAACGCGGAGGTGCTGTCCGTTCAGCACTAGGTCATCGGTGATCTGAATCACGGCGAGTACGACTCCATCATCCCCGTTCCATTGAACGCTTCCGCACGCGATCTACAAGTTGTATGTAGATGCAATCACTCTCCCATGACTCGTTTCTTAGATGAACTCATAGATGGATCTTGGTGAAACCGTAGGAAAAATTTTAATTTTTTGCAACGTTCCCCAACAGTGGCATCATGAGCTAGGTCTATGCGTAGTTCTCTATTGCACGAGTAGAACACAATTTTGTTGTGGGCGTAGATCTTGTCAACTTGTTTGCCGCTACCAGTCTTATCTTGCTTCAGCGGTATTGTGGGATGAAGCGGCCCAGACCAACCTTACACGTACGCTTACGTGAGACCGGTTCCACCGACTAACATGCACTAGTTGCATAAGGTGGCTGGCGGGTGTCTGTCTCTCCCACTTTAGTTGGAGCGGATTCAATGAAAAGGGTCCTTATGAAGGGTAAATAGAAGTTGACAAATCACGTTGTGGCTTTCACGTAGGTAAGAAAACGTTCTTGCTAGAACCCTATTGCAGCCACGTAAAACTTGCAACAACAATTAGAGGACGCCTAACTTGTTTTTGCAGCAAGTGTTTTGTGATATGATATGGCCAAAGTTGTGATGAATGATGAATGATATATGTGATGTATGAGATCATGTTCTTGTAATAGGAATCACGACTTGCATGTCGATGAGTATGACAACGGCAGGAGCCATAGGAGTTGTCTTTATTTTTGTATGACCTGCGTGTCATTGAAGAACGCCATGTAAATTATTTACTTTATTGCTAAACGCGTTAGCCATAGAAGTAGAAGTAGTCGTTGGCGTGACAACTTCATGAAGACACGATGATGGAGATCATGATGATGGAGATCATGGTGTCATGCGGTGACAAGATGATCATGGAGCCCGAAGATGAAGATCAAAGGAGCTATATGATATTGGCCATATCATGTCACTACTTTATATAATTGCATGTGATGTTTATTATGTTTTATGCATCTTGTTTACTTAGAACGACGATAGTAAATAAGATGATCCCTTATGATAATTTCAAGAAAGTGTTCCCCTAACTTGCACCGTTGCTAAAGTTAAATGGTTTGAAGCACCACTTGATGATCGGGTGTGATAGATCCTTACGTTCACATACAACGGGTGTAAGACAGTTTTACACATGCATAAACACTTAGGGTTAACTTGACGAGCCTAGCATGTACAGACATGGCCTCGGAACACAAGAGACCGAAAGGTCGAACATGAGTCGTATGGAAGATACGATCAACATGGAGATGTTCACCGACGATGACTAGTCCGTCTCACGTGATGATCGGACACGGCCTAGTCGACTCGGATCATGTAACACTTAGATGACTAGAGGGATGTCAAATCTGAGTGGGAGTTCATTAAATAATTTTATTAGATGAACTTAATTATCATGAACTTAGTCTAAAGTCTTTGCAAAATATGTCTTGTAGATCAAATGGCCAACGCTCATGTCACCATGAACTTCAACGCAGCGTTCCTAGAGAAAACCAAGCTGAAAGGCGATGGCAGCAACTATTCGGACTAGGTCCGGAACCCGAGGATCATCCTCATAGCAGCCAAGAAACAATATGTCCTAGAAGCACCGCTTAGGTGATGCACCCATCCTGCAGAACCAAGACATTATGAATGCTTGGCAGTCTCGTGCTGATGATTACTCCCTCGTTCAGTGCGGCATGCTTTACAGCTTAGAACCGGGGCTCCAAAAGCGTTTTGAGCAACACGGAGCATATGAGATGTTCGAGGAGCTGAAAAATGGTTTTCCAAGCTCATGCCCGGGTCGAGAGATATGAAGTCTCCGACAAGTTCTATAGTTGTAAGATGGAGGAAAACAGTTCTGTCGGTGAACACATACTCAAAATGTCTGGGTTGCACAACCGCCTGTCCCAGATGGACATTAACCTCCCGGACGAGGCGGTCATTGACAGAATCCTTCAGTCGCTCCCACCAAGCTACAAGAGTTTTGTGATGAACTACAATATGCAGGGGATGGTGAAGACCATTCCTGAAGTATTCTCAATGCTGAAGTCAGCAGAGGTTGAAATCAAGAAAGAACATCAAGTGTTGATGGTCAATAAAACCACTAAGTTCAAAAAGGGCAAGGGAAAGAAGAACTTCAAGAAGGACGGCAAAGATGTTGCTGCCCGATAAGCAAGTTGCGGGAAGAAGTCAAAGAATGGACCCAAACCTGAGACAAGTGCTTTTATTGCAAAGGGAAGGGCCATCGAAGCGGAACTGCCCCAAATACTTAGCGGACAAGAAGGCCGGCAACACTAAAGGTATATTTGATATACATGTAATTGATGTGTACCTTACCGATTACTCGTAGTAACTCTTGGGTATTTGATACGGTGCCGTTGCTCATATTTGTAACTCACAGCGGGAGCTGCGGAATAAACGGAGGCTGGCGAAGGGCGAGGTGACGATGCGCGTCGGGAATGGTTCCAAGGTCGATGTGATCGCCGTCGGCACGCTACCTCTACATTTACCTATAGGATTAGTTTTAAACCTCAATAATTGTTATTTAGTACCAAGTTTGAGCATGAACATTGTATCAGGATCTCGTTTAATACGAGATGGCTACTCATTTAAATCCAAGAATAATGGTTGTTCTATTTATATGAGAGAAATGTTTTATGGTCATGCTCCGATGGTCAATGGTTTATTTTTAATGAATCTCGAACGTAATGTTACACATGTTCATAGTGTGAATATCAAAAGATGTAAAGTTGATAACGATAGTCCCACATACTTGTGGCACTGCCGCCTTGGTCACATTGGTGTCAAGCGCATGAAGAAGCTCCATGCTGATGGACTTTTAGAGTCTCTCGATTATGAATCATTTGACACATGCGAACCATGCCTCATGGGCAAGATGACCAAGACTCCGTTCTCCTAACAATGGAGCGAGCAACCAACTTATTGGAAATCATACATACCGATGTGTGCGGTCCAATGAGTGTTGAGGCTCATGGAGGATATCGTTATGTTCTCACTCTCACTGATGACTTGAGTAGATATGGGTATGTCTACTTGATGAAACACAAGTCTGAGACCTTTGAAAAGTTCAAGGAATTTCATAATGAAGTAGGGAATCAACGTGACCGAAAGATAAAATTCTTGCGATCAGATCATGGAGGAGAATATTTAAGTCACGAATTTGGTACACACTTAAGGAAATGTGGAATCGTTTCACAACTCACGCCGCCTGGAACACCTCAGCGTAACGATATGTACGAACGTCGTAATCGCACTCTATTGGATATGGTGCGATCTATGATGTCTCTTACTGATTTACCGCTATCATTTTGGGGATACGCTCTAGAGACAGCTACATTCACTTTAAATAGGGCACCGTCTAAATCCGTTGAGACGACACCGTATGAATTATGGTTTGGGAAGAAACCTAAGCTGTCGTTTCTAAAAGTTTGGGGATGCGATGCTTATGTCAAGAAACTTCAACCTGAAAAGCTCAAACCCAAGTCGGAAAAATGCGTCTTCATAGGATACCCTAAGGAAACCATTGGGTATACCTTCTACCTTAGATCCGAAGGCAAGATCTTTGTTGCCAAGAACGGATCCTTTCTGGAAAAAGAGTTTCTCTCGAAAGGAGTAAGTAGGAGGAAAGTAGAACTCGATGAAGTACTACCTCTTGAACCGGAAAGTAGTGCAGCTCAGGAAAATGTTCCTGTGGTGCCTACACCGACTGGAGAGGAAATTAATGATGATGATCAAGGTACTTCGGATCAAGTTGCTCTTGAACTTCGCAGTCCACTAGGACACGCCCGCACTGCAGTGGTATGGCAACCCTATCCCGGAAATCATGTTGCTAGACAACGGTGAACCTTCGAACTATGAAGAAGCGATGGCGGCCCAGATTCCAACAAATGGCTTGAAGCCATGCAATCCGAGATAGGATCCATGTATGAAAACAAAGTATGGACTTTGACAGACTTGCCCGATGATCGGCGAGCGATAGAAAACAAATGGATCTTTAAGAAGAAGACGGACGCGGATGGTAATGTTACCATCTATAAAGCTCGACTTGTCGCTAAGGGTTATCGACAAGTTCAAGGGATTGACTACGATGAGACTTTCTCTCCGTGGCGAAGCTTAAGTCCGTCCGAATCATGTTAGCAATTGCCGCATACTATGATTATGAGATATGGCAGATGGACGTCAAAACGGCATTCCTTAACGGCTATCTTAAGGAAGAGCTGTATATGATGCAGCCGGAAGGTTTTGTCGATCCTAAGAATGCTAACAAGGTATGCAAGCTCCAGCGATCCATTTATGGGCTGGTGCAAGCATCTCGGAGTTGGAACATTCGCTTTGATGAGATGATCAAAGCGTTTGGGTTTATCTTGAGACATATGGAGAAGCCTACGTTTACAAGAAAGTGAGTGGGAGCTCTGTAGCATTTCTCATATTATATGTAGATGACATACTTTTGATGGGAAATGATATAGAACTCTTGGACAGCATTAGGCCTACTTGAATAAGAGTTTTTCAATGAAGGACCTTGGAGAAGCTGCTTACATATTAGGCATCAAAATCTATAGGGATAGATCGAGACGCCTCATAGGTCTTTCACAAAGCACATACCTTGATAAGATTTTGAAGAAGTTCAAAATGGATCAGTCCAAGAAAGGGTTCTTGCCTGTTTTGCAAGGTGTGAAATTGAGCTCGGCTCAATGCCCGACCACGGCAAAAGATAAAGAAGAGATGAGTGTCATCCCCTATGCCTCAGCCATAGGATCTATTATGTATGCCATGTGTGTACGGACACTGATGTAAACCTTGCCGTAAGTTTGGTAGGAAGGTACCAAAGTAATCCCGCAAGGAACACTGGACAGCGGTCAAGAATATCCTGAAGTACCTGAAAAGGACAAAGGACATGTTTCTCGTTTATGGAGGTGACGAAGAGCTCGTCGTAAAGGGTTACGTTGATGCTAGCTTCGACACAAATCTGGATGACTCAAAGTCACAAACCGGATACGTGTATATGTTAAATGGTGGAGCAGTAAGCTGGTGCAGCTGCAAGCAGAGCGTCGTGGCGGGATCTACATGTGAAGCGGAGTACATGGCAGCCTCGGAGGCAGCACATGAAGCAATTTGGGTGAAGGATTTCATCACCGACCTAGGAGTCATACCCAATGCGTCGGAGCCGATCAAACTCTTATGTGACAACACCGGAGCTATTGCACTTGCCAAGGAGCCCAGGTTTCACAAGAAGACCAGGCACATCAAGCGTCGCTTCAACTCCATTCGTGAAAATGTTCAAGATGGGGACATAGAAATTTGCAAAGTGCATACGGATCTGAATGTCGCAGATCCGTTGACTAAACCTCTTCCATGAAAGCAAAACATGATCAACACCGTAACTCTATGGGTGTTCGATTCATCACAATGTAACTAGATTATTGACTCTAGTGCAAGCGGAGACTGTTGGAAATATGCCCTAGAGGCAATAATAAAAGTATTATTATTATATTTCCTTGTTCATGATAATTGTCTTTTATTCATGCTATAATTGTATTATCCGGAAATCGTAATACACGTGTGAATACATAGACCACAATATGTCCCTAGTGAGCCTCTAGTTGACTAGCTCGTTGATCAACAGATGGTCATGGTTTCCTGACTATGGACATTGGATGTCATTGATAACGGGATCACATCATTAGGAGAATGATGTGATGGACAAGACCCAATCCTAAGCATAGCACAAGATCGTGTAGTTCGTTTTGCTAGAGCTTTTCCAATGTCAATTATCTCTTCCTTAGACCATGAGATCGTGTAACTCCGGATACCATAGGAGTGCTTTGGGTGTACCAAACGTCACAACATAACCGGGTGACTATAAAGGTGCATTACAGGTATCTCCAAAAGTGTCATTGGGTTGACACGGATCGAGACTTGGATTTGTCACTCCGTATGACGGAGAGGTATCACTGGGCCCACTCGGTAGTGCATCATCATAATGAGCTCAAAGTGACCAAGTGTTTGGTCACGGGATCATGCATTACGGTACGAGTAAAGTGACTTGCCGGCAACGAGATTGAACGAGGTATTGGGATACCGATGATCGAATCTCGGGCAAGTAAAATATCGATTGACAAAGGGAATAGTATACAGGGTTGATTGAATCCTCGACATCGTGGTTCATCCGATGATATCATCGAGGAGCATGTGGGAGCCAACATGGGTATCCAGATCCCGTTGTTGGTTATTGCCCGAGAGCCGTCTCGGTCATGTCTGCATGTCTCCCGAACCCGTAGGGTCTACACACTTAAGGTTCGGTGGCGCTTAGGGTTGTATGAATATGAGTATGCAGCAAACTGAATGTAGTTGAGTCCCGAATGAGATCCCGGACGTCACGAGGAGTTCGGAATGGTCCGGAGGTAAAGATTTATATATAGGAAGTCTTATTTTGGTCGCCGGAAAAGTTTCGCACTTTATCGGTATTGTCTTTGGGAGTGCCGAAAGGGTCCGGGGTCCACTGGGTCCACCTGCCCGGGGGCACATGGGCTGTAGGGGTGCGCCTTGGCCTATATGGGCCAAGGGCACCAGCCCCAAGAGGCCCATGCACCAAGATGTAAGAAAAAAGGGGAGAGTCCTAAAGGGGGAAGGCACCTCCGAGGTGCCTTGGGGAGGATGGACTCCTCCCCCCCCTCTTGGCCGCACCCCTCCCTTGGAGGAAGGGGCAAGGCTGCGCCCTCCCCCCCTCTCTTGAACCTATATAAAGGGAGGGGAGGGAGGGGTGGCCGCACCCATAAGCCCTGGCGCCTCCCTCCTCCCTGCAACACCTCCTCCTCCTCCCGTAGTTGCTTAGCGAAGCCCTGCCGGAATTCTGCTGCATCCACCACCACGCCATCGTGCTGCTGGATCATCATCAACCTCTCCTACCCCCTTGCTGGATCAAGAAGGAGGAGACGTCATCCGCATCGTACGTGTGTTGAACGCGGAGGTGCTGTCCGTTCAGCACTAGGTCATCGGTGATCTGAATCACGGCGAGTACGACTCCATCATCCCCGTTCCATTGAACGCTTCTGCACGCGATCTACAAGTGGTATGTAGATGCAATCACTCTCCCATGACTCGTTGCTTAGATGAACTCATAGATGGATCTTCGTGAAACCGTAGGAAAATTTTTAATTTTCTGCAACGTTCCCCAACAGTTACTGCTTTTTCTTGAGGCTGTTCGCCGTGGCCATAAGCCTGCGTCTAAAACACTCTTGTTCAACGGGATTCTCAGGCACGACGAATTCATCGTCGTCGAGGCTTGCTTCGTCTCCGGAGGGAGGCATATAATCCTCTACCTCTTCTTCGCCGCCTCTCGTGAGGGCTGGCGTCTCCATCTTCTATTTGGATCTTGCTGGAGTGGATTGTCTTCGGCATTGTCCGGTGTATTGTTGTCTCCGTGCCGGAATCTTCATTCTTCTTTGTGGCGGGATTTAGAGCGGCGCCACGACGCCGGGCGCTTGGGCTGTTTCTTGAGGGGTCATCCTCCTCTGCTCCATCGCCGTTCCCATCTTTTGGGATGTCCACCATGTATATGTCGTATGACGAGGTGGCCTTCCGGCCCTCGTAGGCGCTTGGGTCTTGGTCGTCTCCGCATCGCCGTCCATACCGTCGATGTCTTCGGAGTCGTAGTCTAGCATGTCGGTTAGATCGCCGACAGCCGCTACCAAGTGGGTGGTGGGTGGGCGTTGAATTTCTTCGTCGTCCGCATCCCAACCTTCCCGACCGTAATCCAGCCAGGCTCTCCGGATAAAGAGAGAGACTTCAAGAATTCAGGATGTCGCCAAAGGGCGAAAAGTGCTTGAAAGATGTCCGCGCGATGAACTCCATGACGGGCGCCCAATCGGATTCGATTGGCAAGGGCGCGGAGGGTTGAGTCCGGAGAGGAGTCCGCACCGGAGTCGAGGTCTTCGCAGCGACGTGGATAGAGTTCGCTCGATCGCCGTAGAGATTAAAGCCCCGAGGCGGTGTCCAACCACTCGTCCTCGATCGGGAATCCGGCTCCGGATTAAGGGTCGGAGCGGATTCGTGCGGCCTCCGGCACCTTTGTTCACCGCAGAGCTAGATCATGCCCATCGAGACAGTGCGGCGCGTTTGGCTGCAGCCCGAATCCGTCGAAGATCAAGTCTCCGCGGATATCGGCCATATAGTTTAAACTTCCAAATCTGACCTGACGGCCAGGGGCGTAGCTTTCGATCTGCTCCAGATGGCCAAGCGAATTGGCCCGCAGTGCAAAGCCGCCGAACACGAAGATCTGTCCGGGGAGGAAAGTCTCACCCTGGACCGCGTCGTTGTTGATGATCGAAGGAGCCATCGGGCCTATCGGTAACGACACAGGGGAACTCTCAATGAAAGCACCAATGTCGGTGTCAAAACCGGCGGATCTCGGGTAGGGGGTCCCGAATTGTGCGTCTAGGCGGATGGTAACAGGAGACAAGGGACACGATGTTTTACCTGTGTTCGGGCCCTCTTGATGGAGGTAAAACCCTACGTCCGCTTGATTAATATTGATGATGTGTGTTAAAAGAGTGTATCTAACACGAGATCAAAGAGGCTAAACCCTAGAAGCTAGCCTATGGTATGATTGTTGTTCGTACTACGGATTAAAACCATAAGGTTTATATAGACATAGGATAGTGTTAGGGTTACACGTAGTCGGTTACAATGGTAGGAGATCTACATATCCGTATCGCCAAGCTTGCCTTCCACGCCAAGGAAAGTCCCATCCGGACACGGGACGAAGTCTTCAATCTTGTATCTTCATAGTCTTGGAGTCCGGCCGATGATGATAGTTCGGCTATCCGGACACCCCCTAGTCCGGAACTCCCTCAAACCCCCTTTTCCTCTGCATGACCTGTCATTGCCCCCCTTATGTGCCTACTCATTCATGCTTGTTTGTCATGCCTGCTACTGCTTAGAGTTGAGTCAGGTCTGATTCATCGGGAATGAATTGGAATGTGGTGAACATGTCCTGCTGTTGAGAGCTAAGTGTGTGAACACGATTTGGTAAAGGTAGCGGTGAGAGGCCATGTAGGAGTACATGGTGGGTTGTCTCATTGAAACTGTCCTCAGGAACTGAGTTATGTGTTTATGATCCATGAACAGCTACTTCCACACGTTGGGCCCTGAAATATGACCCCGCTCGACTTATTAACCCCCTGTCCTCTGTCCAGGAGTTGCAAGTAGTTTCTGGTATTTGTAGTATGCTGGAGGCCGTGCGCGGCACTGACCCGAGGGGTGGGCTGTGATGCGGTAGGCACGTGGCATGGTGTACCGGGACGCCCTTTTGGTGCCTCGGGAACCCTGCACACATCGTTCAGGGTCGTAGTGGAAACCTCGGCCGGACTCCCTGCGGTTGGAACCCGAATAGGCGATAAACCTGGACTAGGGACTTGTGTGGTTAGTCAGGTCATGGTCTACACCCACGTCGGCTTTCGCTTGAAGTCTGCCGAGCACATGTCGTGTGCAGACGCTAAGTGGTGGAAACATGTGTGAAGAAGTACACCCCTGCAGGGTTATAAATGATCTATTCGAATAGCCGCGTCCGCGGTAAAGGACTTCTGGGTTGCCTATACAGTTCATAGACAAGTGAAAGTGGATACTCTAAAATGCGCAAGATAAGCGTGAGTGCTATGGATGGCGTTCTCGTAGGGAGACGGGAGTGGATCCATAGTGGTGTATTGATATGGTGAATATGTGGACTCGTAGCGCCACCTTAAAAGAGTTACTTGCAAATGTAGTTCGGGATAGCCACTGAGTCAAAGCTGGCTTGCTGCAGTTAAACCCGACCACCCCTTTGTTGATACTGATGCATATGTAGCTAGTTCTGATGTAAGTCTTGCTGGGTACATTTGTACTCACGTTTGCTTAATTTATGTTTTGCAGAGAGACTTCAGTCTCACTAGTAGTACCGTGTGGACTTCGACGTTTAGCTTGTTACCTCAGCTACGATATCGTGCCCTCGGCTGGGTCTTGTAGATAGTCAGGCTTCTCAGCCTTTTTCATTTGTAGTTGTCTGTACTCAGACAAGTTAAGCTTCCGCATGTGCTTATTGCTTGTATGACTTGAATGCTGGGTCATCAGACCCATGTTTGTAATATCTGGCTCCTCGGAGCCTAATGAATAAATACTTTGAGCTGTAGGGTTTTGTTGTGATGCCATGTTGTATTTGCACATATCGAGCATATTGTGTGTATGATTTGAAATGCTTGGTATGTGTGGGATCCGACAACCTAGTTGTTTATCCTTGGTAGCCTCTTTTACCGGAAAATGTCTCCTAGTGCTTCCATTGAGCCATGGTGGCTTGCTACTGCTCTGGAACACTTAGGCTGGCCGGCATGTGTCCTTCTTCGTTCATGTGTCTGTCCCTACGGGGAAATGTCACGCGGTGTCTACCAGAGTCCTGTTAGTTTGCTACAGCCCAGATTTACTCGCTGATGACCGACACGTTCGTTGCTGGGTCATGGATGCCTGTCCCTGTAAGTTAGTGCCATTTTGGGTTCACGACTAGTCATGTCGGCCCGGATTCTCTGTCATATGGATGCTAGCGACACTATCATATACGTGAGCCAAAAGACGCAAATTGTCCCGGGCCAGGTAAGGAGTATCCATGGAATACCGTGCGTGAGACCGCAAAGTAATATGATGTGTTACATGCTAGATCAGTGTGATTTAGGATAAGAATCCTGACAACGAACATGTCGTGGAGGAGAACCGCGCCGAACAACAGGATGATCAGTGTGATTTAGGATAAGAATCCTGACAACGAACATGTCGTGGAGGAGAACCGCGCCGAACAACAGGATGAACAACACGATAAGCATGCCACGGCCATGTCGAGAATCACGACAAGCAGCTGAGACCAATAAGAGTCAGGCACAAACACATCAGTCGCCCAAAGAGTCGGGAACCATCTTATGCCATTGTTGCAGAGCTATTGTTGATCAAACACATCACTCGGATGGCATTTGATCAAACACCTGCTATGCCATTGTTGCAGAGCTTCCTGGACGGACCTTGCCGTCAATGAGCTACTAGAACGACACGCTCAAAAAGGGATTGCCTAGCCCACATACCAAGGAACAACTGGCACCATTCCACTTGTAGCACATAGCCCGACGGCGTGAGCCAGCGAGAGTTGACAGGAGAGGATGCAATCTTGGCCGGTCAGGCGGCGACTCTGTCCACCAGCATGTCGATGTAGGAGTGGACTGCATCATCGGGACGAGCTCGGCGAGTCACGTCGGATGGTAGAGCACGTGAAGCACCCGGGGAGGAAGATCGCTCCTAGTGCAGCGACGTTGACCTTGCGAAGTGCGCGCGACGTAGTCCTCACCAGAGTTTGTCAAGCGCAGCCTGGTCATGCGCTTAAGGTGTTCGAGGAAATGCCTCAATAAAGGTAATTCCTGTTGGCCCATAGTCTCGCAAAAGACACATTCAAAACAAGCCAGGGCATTTTATTTTATGACAAAGACAAATAAAAAATAACAGCCTAATCAGCATCTCGAACTGGTGTGTGACATGTTTTCTCATGAAATGGAGTGTTGTGACCGGTTCATCACATCTTAGAAGAAGAATGACCATCCCGCAAAAAGGAGAAGAATGACCAAATTGCTCATCTCGTGAAACTATATATGCATCTGTGCGTGCGTGCATTTCGTCAATTTTTTCATCCGTTCACCGCTGGAAAAAGAATCTATCTGAGGTGGTACTAAATTCTTATGTGTTCGTCTGCTATAAAAAAAACTTTTCCAGAATTTCATACGTGGACCGCGCTGTAGCCCAGCGAAGCCAGCCCACTTATTTTTCTGTCCACGCAGCTACAAAAATTTTATTTTTCGCACAGGGCGACAAATAGTCGGAGGTTTCTACAGGACAATCAATAATGGGCTGGCCCATTTTTCTTTGATTTTGTATTTTACTTCTATTTTTATTCTTCTTTCCTTATCGATTTTTTTTCTTCCAAGTTTATTTTTCTTATAGAATTTATTTCATTATTTCAAAATTCCCAAAAAATATTCATAATTTGAAAAAAAATTAAATTATAGAAAATATTCGGAATTGCAGCTATTTTTAAAAATATTCGGAACTTGAAAAATGTTTCCTATTTTTTTAAGAATTTTCAAAATAAAATAGCAATATAAAAAATGCTCCAATTCCGAAAAATATTCTTTTTTAGTGAAATTTTCACAATTCAAAATAATATTAAAAGATAAACATTTTCAAAAAATGTTATGATTTTTCAACACATGTTCCCGTTCTAAAAAAATGTTCACAAATTCAAATAATGTTCATGTTTTTATAAAAAAAGTTAGTGTTTCCAAAAAATGTTTTTGAATTTTAAAAGATGTTCCTGTTTCAAATTTTGTTCGTATTTTTCTGAAAGTGTACATAATTTTCAAAAAACTGTTCAGGATTTAAAAATGGCTCATGTTTCCTACGATATTCAGAAACTCCATACTCCCTCCATTTACTTATACAAGGCCACTATGGAATATACATTTTACATTTATACAAGGCCACCAACAGTAATCGAGGTAAAATTAATGATATTTTCTCGTAGTAGCAACCTGTTTAATACCTGCAGGCATGCAGTCATAATAACAGTCGGCTACTTCCTCCACTCAGTTTGCTTGCATGCATATGGCGTATTAATGATCCCACTAAACAAAAAGAAAAGATAACTTACAAAGCAAGCATTAAATTTTACATTGGTACCAGTAATATGAGTTTGTGACCTTGTATATAAAAATGGAGGGAGTACCTTAAAATCTCCTTGATTGAAAGGACAGGTAGATTGAATAATTCATGGGCCTTCTCTGGGGTATTATGACATAACAAAAACTATTAAATGCCCTAGGTCAATGAATGGAAAAATAGCGGATTCATTACTTCGCACCCGGCAAAATCGAGAAGCTAAATGTTCTTTTTCACGTATGCACAGGGTTTTACTTGGACATATAATTCTCACTAACTTTAAATGCACACTAATTTTTCTCCCATTACAACGCATGGGCATATGTGCTAGTAATAATTAAAATTGAATACACCTTAAGTCCTAGAGCGGGCACTAATGTAGCAAAATTAAGTTACAAGCACATTCTTTCCATCAAGATAGGAAAACGTAATCAAGTCCTAGAGTAGCTCGCGACCTCGTCGGGAGATGCAATGGCCACCACCTCGAACCGCGTCATTGCCAACAACAGGCAAGGAGAAAGGAGCCTCGTCATCATGGTCGGAGATGGCCGAGGGTAGGCTGATTCACAACTAAAGATCAACCCTACCAATCCAAGAAGCGCACTAGAGACTGATGAGCAACGGTATAAGTTGAACGAGGAACTTACATGCGAGCATAATACTCCACTCGCCCTCCGAAACTGATGAGCCAGATCTTGGATCCACTCCCCTTCCTTTCTCCATCTCCTTCATATTGAAGATAAGGGGGGAGGGGAGAGAATCATCAATCTGACTGAATTCATTAGGAAAATGAGCTTACTGATGGAGCTTGAGCCAGACCCATCTCCATCGCTCATGTCCACCATGGAGAGTCACCGGAAGACGAAGCTGGATGTGGTCTAGTGCCACGCGCAAACACTGATATATAGTTCCAACTCGGGATGACGCGAGACGTCCTTAAGGCAACCATAAACATAGCCCTATGCCTAAACCTACCCCTAATATATACATCTTCACTACTAGAAAAACCACTACTAATGGCGCACCTAATTTGGCTATTAATGGCGCACCTAATTTGGCTATTAATGGCGCATCTGTGGTGCGCCATTAATAGCACGCCATTAGTAATTTTTACTAATGGCGCACTGTGCGCCATTAAGTATCTGATATTAATGGCGCACCACCTGTGCGCCATTAGTATATCTTGAGGGTGCGTCATTAGTATGCCTCCCGAGCATGTATACCAAGTGCTTTGGCATACTAATGGCGCACCACCTCTGGATGCGCCATTAGTAATCACAGCATACTAATGGCGCACTACCCAGTGATGCGCCATTAGTAACCATGGCATACTAATGGCGCACTGAAAAGTGATGCGCCATTAGTATGCTTTGTCATACTAATGGCGCACTGTCATGTGATGCGCCATTAGTATGAATATTAGGGTTTTTTTTATTTCTTTATTTTCTGTTTTTTGCACAGGTTACAAAATGTATAATTTGACAAAATATAGACAGCACACATCAAGAATAGATTCATCAGATACAATAGAAGATTAGTCTTTGAATACAATTCATCATATTAGTCTCCGAATACAATTCATCATATTAGTCTCCGAATTGAAAAGACCGAACAAAGATAGAACATTATATTACAAGTCTCGAGACCGCGAGTAGCGAGTTTGTCTTCACATTACAAGTCGATATCGATCATCTAAACTACCATCACATAGAAGAGAGCTGCGGTCATCACGATGAGCATCATCACGATGAAACTTCGTCTTCATCCGGTTCCTCCAACGCTCCCTCCCTCTCCCGCTAGATAGCGGGCGTATCTAGATTCGGCCTCGGCCCTAGTGGTGTACCCTTTGTAACTGTTACCGCTGAATCGGTGAACCTGTCTCCGACACTCCTCCGATCATCGTAGACTCAGGAACCTTACCCTTGTACCACGACATACGTCGGCATCGCTATGCACTAGCCAAACGAAGCGTTAGTACCAATTCACGAGACAATACATAAGCAATATATAAGTATGCAGCAGAGCGATCGGAAGAGAAAAGCAAGACATTAATAGCATCGATTACATCTAAGTTGAGCGACTCTCGAAACCAAAGAGACATACTACAAGTTCATTAAAGTTTAATTACAACATGACCCAATCGATGTTTCGAACTAGACAACTCGACTCAAGGGACGGGCGTGGATGAAGCCGCCGTCTATCGTGGGAGTCATGAAAGAACGGGCGTTGTCATCCTGCATTTGTAGCATTGTGTCGATGTCACCGTTGGACGGTTGATTTACGAGGTAGAACTGCCCCGAGGTGCGAAGGACATCTTGATGGATGATTTCCGCAAACTCCATTTGGATGCGAAAGAATTCTTGTCGGAGGTCCGCGTCTGGATTGCCGACACGCTCGCGGCCCAATCTTGGAGTTTACTCGGTAGCGAAGTTGATGATGGTCCCGTCTGATCGCCCGCATGTGATGGATGGCGTAGTAGGCACCCGCCTTGCCGGCGGCTGCTTGACGCAGCGAGCGTCGTATTGTGGGAGAACACGTGCTTGCCGTGCTTACGAATAGGCACTGGTGAAGGTGCCTCCAGATTTGGCGTGGCCGGGAGAACATCATCAAGAACCTTCTTGACATTTGTGTAGTCTACGTTCGGTGACGGTCCGGTCGAAATACGTGGCCATGGAATATTTGGGGCTTAGGAGGATGGCGTGCAACGTGTCACCGCAGAAAACACGGAATGTTAAAAGAAAAATGATCGAAATGTAAGAATTCATATGTTACGGGCGGTTGAGGAGGACTTACTCGGGAAAGTAAGGCACGAGGAAGTTATCCTTATCTTGGTTTGCCGAATGGCGCCTTGAGGTAAGAACTCACGACTTACGGTCCCCAGCGCTGCCCAAGAACTTGCACGCATGTAGAAGGGTCGACTATCGCGATGTCCGGGTCTTGTCGCGAATGATCCGCATCTCCATACTCAGCGAAAATAGCCGAGCGAAGGTGTAGTGCAGCGGATGAAGGTTCAACATAGCATGGATGTCATCAAACGCGGAGACGATCGTATGCCCGATGGAGTTATCCACAAAGCCCTTGCCCTCGGCACCTTGGCCGCGAAACCGGGTATGCCACATCCTTCTCCACGAGACGCAGCTTCTTCAAAGAAAGAACACATCATGCAGACTCCGCGCATAGCACCGGTTGCAGCATTGAGCATATTTGTCGGTAGCATCGCCCTACCCGCCACATGCACCCTCCTCGAGATATCCTGCGGTGAAGGTGGCCCGTCTGAGCACGGATCGTACTCGGCGCGGGCTGGCTCGCACCCTTCTTAGTCTTTCTTTTGCGTGCCTTCTTCTTCTCTGTAATGGGACCGAGTTTTGCTCACAGACCGCCTTCTTGAGTGTGTTGGGGCTGATAATATTTCGCACCTACGCCTATCCGAGGCTCGGTGAAGTCGGCATTGGAGGCGTCTCGAGAGCTGAACGCCAGACGGCGCTGTTGCAACTTGGCTTCTCCGCGATGCGAGCTAGATCGCACGTCTTTTGTTGGGTTTGGTTCTTGAGAAGGAGGCCCCATGAAGTCGCCATCGTACCCATGCTCGGCAAAGTACCTTGATCGACGTTGCCAAATGTATCATAGTCGTCGTCGTCGTCGTTACGATCCTGTGCCATATGCATGTTTGGATCCGATGGCATAGGGATGTCCGCACCGTTCTGGCGGTCTTGCCATGGGGCCGACTTGGCGCCGGCACGACCGGGCGGTGTTGTCTTTGGGGTGGTGTCCCCGCCCCAAGCGAATCTGGCTCTTGACCAAAGCGAGGGCCAGCTCAGGCGGTACCGAGGGTCATCACGTCATCATCGTCGGCCCGACGGGTCGATTCGGAGGTAACAAGTCGTCGTAACTGGCAGCACCGAACCAGTTGAACCCTAAACAAGTTGGGTGGCATCCGGGTACCGTGGAACAAGGGTTGCCGGTTGAGCGATTTTGCCCTTGGCGACATCGACCAACTCGTTGTTCACGTAGTGGAGGAGAGTGCACGGAACGTCGGCGGCGCCCTACGTAAACATGTAGGGCGTCGGGGATGCCCGATCAAAAGGCAAGGAGATGAAGTCCTCGGCGAGAGAGGCTTAATTAGTTACCGTGATGATGGCGTCGAGCTCGGCTAATGTAGAGGCACCGCCAGCGGCGTCTGCGATTAACGGAGGGCCGCTTGCTGCGAGAGGTGCTGCCGGCGT
The DNA here is from genome assembly GCA_021605145.1 of Aegilops bicornis. NCBI lineage: Eukaryota > Viridiplantae > Streptophyta > Magnoliopsida > Poales > Poaceae > Aegilops > Aegilops bicornis. The sequence goes on along the minus strand of CM038669.1, from coordinate 656,041,389 downwards.
ACACCGGGTGCATTAAGCTCCCGTGCGGCGTCGGAGACACCAATGCCGCCTCCGCCGGGCACCAATGGCCCCGCCATCGCATTATGCGAAGTTGCTGGCCGTGAAGCTAGGAATCGGGCGGCCCTTGGCCGCCCGCAATCCACGCACTCAACCCGAGATCAAGGTAGGCACAAAGGCGGTGATAAATCGCTCCGAGTCGTTGTTCCACTTGCTCTTGGACAATCTCCGGAATCCGCGCCACTGTGCCTTGAGTTCTTGAACCTCTCGGCGCTGGCTTTCCGAGCTGGTCTTTTTCTCCTTCAGCACACCAGCGGTTTAGTATGACACCCATTTTGTCGACAAGCCTTTGCCGGCCACACGACCAGCTGACGTCGGCTTTCTGAGCTTATCCTTGTTCTTCATTACATTCAACCCCTATTTAGAGTGGTGTCCCAAGGGTTGCTCTGAGTCGACCCAGCTCGCTTTCGATCGCTGCGGAAGGAATGTGAACCATTTAGAAATTCGGCTTCATTAATTAGAATGCAACCATATGGAGCTAATTACGCGGGGTGTATTCCTTACGAGAACAAGCTCAAGCTGCCTGGTCTTGGATCCGTGGTAAGCTCCTTTGTTTTCGGGTCCTTCTTGTACGGGCCACGACAAAGTTCCTGGTCTACTTGTCACCGTATGTATCGAAGAGGCGGTAGGCCTTGCTCGGCACGCTCCGCCTCCTCCTTGTCCCATATAGGCTCCGCCACTCTGTAACCGCCGGGACCGAGTGTGTGTTCCCCTATGTTCAGCTCCCGCATTTGTTTCCACCACTCACTTGATTGGGAGCTTGTGGTGCTCGAGCTATTGATCTTGAATTCGTTGTAGTCTTCTTCGGTTATCGTAGGATTGTTCTCCTTTATCTTGATAACTCTCACCTTTCTCGATCATTCTCTTCACATTGCTTTTCCAAGTAGATGTGGCCTTGCTCATCTTCGTGAGGGCAGCATTGTTCACTTTATTCCCTTTGAGGCTTGTGTTTTCAAATTCAGCGGGAACTTGTATCGTTCGTGCAGCTTCGTGAAGAGGAGGTTGCGCAAATTCCCTCGGTCAGGATGCCTCGGGTTCTCGGTGTTGATCGAGGCGGTGCTCGGAGAATGCACCCGAGCTGAAGCGAGTACCCCTTGACTATTCGTTCGGCGCCGTTGGATTCCCGTTGGAGTCCACTTCAGTAACTTCCTCCTTGAGGGTGCGGAGCACGATCAGACTCAGTCCTTCCGTTGCCTCTTCGGTTGGCTGCCATCGTGCGTTCGCCGCCATCATCGATGGTGGCATCCTCGGCTTTCACCATCGGTGGTGGCATCGGTGGGGTCATCCTCGGCGGTACCATCGGTGGTCTCGGGATCGGTGGGAAGGCGGCGGCCTCATACAAGTGAGGTTGTTCCTCCATCTCCTGGGACAGCTCGAGAATGCCTTGCCGCCCGAACCCCGGCCTCATCGTTGTGGGCCATGTTTCTCTCTAAATAGAAACAAAGTTTGGTCAAAAGTTGGTTATTGTCAAGGAACAAGATCATGGTCTCATCATTTAGGGTTTGTCGACACCGAGGCATCCTAAAATCTAAGCTTTTATCATTGAGGGTTTTTCGACGCCGAGGCACCCTAAAAGCCTAAGCTTTCATCATTTCGGTTTTTATCGACACGAGGCACCCTAAAAGCCATGCATTAGTCACAAAATGCCGGGCAGTTGATCCTACTTAATTAACTACTAAGATACCCCGGCCCATGCATTAGTCGCAAGTACCCCATATGTCCTATTTTTAGAAAAGTCATGCTAAAATTCACGGAAAATTTTAGCATGACCTTTGCTGAAAATAGGACATATGGAGTACCCCAATTTGCCGGAACGGAAGTTAATCAACATTCCGGCAAACTCAAGGGCCTCTCGGGCTACCTGCGAAATCATTATCCCAGCGTAATGAAGTCGCCAATGGGTCATTTCGGAAGATCACAATGAGACTACCCTTGACAATTGTATGAACCCAACTCAAGACTTTTGTCATGGGATTCCACAAGCCCACATTGGTAACAATTGTACTTCAAACATGCTGTTACCGGCCAACAACAACTCGAGCGGAGTTAGCGAGAGAAGAAAAAGCACTATAGACATTCATCTAAAAACTCTTAAACGGCACAAAGTGCAGAATCGTAAGCAAGATAGCAGGTGAAGCAACTACATCATACATTAGCAGCAGTTCATAGCAAAACTAGATGAATGTTTGGCCTCTTGATAAAAACCATACATCAGCAAGATCACATACATCATACGAGGATACAGCGACAATTGATCAGCAGCATGTTGATGACTTCTAATTTAACAAAGTATCCTATTATTTTACCCTAATGAGACTAACCAACTGTTGAGGAGTTTGGCATATCTTCATTTTGCACCACAAATATATTTGAAAAAAACTTTTACGTGTGAAAATCTTCTCTACAAATATGAGAAAATAGATATAACTTGGGTCGCCATGTATCTCTGCCATTGATCATCAAAACTAAATCAATATAAGAAAATATGGTGAAAACTAAATCAGACAAGATATTTGAAAACATTGCATTGTTTCAAGATGAACAAAAAGAGTCAATGCAGTGTTTAGTATTAGCAATGACTAAGCCAACATTTTCCCCAAACAAATGTATGGTAAGTTGTCAAGCATTCCTCTACATCACATTGTGTCCATTTGATGTTCCAATATTGTTAGAATGCACGTTTACATCTTGGTGTAGTCAAATATACTCTTTTTACCGCAGTTTAATCATTGAACAGTAGAGGGGTAGTGCAGTATTAGATGATATACCTGTAATCGATGACCTTCCCCTCATGACCTTTCAATTTAACCTGTTACATGAGTCCAAGTGATTTCTTGGTTTCTCCTGCATTAAGAGAAATTCAGGACAGTGGACAATCAATGAATGGCCCTGGTTACAAGAAAGCTGGAAGAAACACATAACCATCAAATAATACTAGCGTAAATCAAGCACCTAAACAATGGCAACTGAAAGACAGGGTTTTTACTCACACTTGATATTCCAATCTCTAGCTCAGCCTGCAAAAACAAGATCGAGCGACACATCGGATCTTACGCTGCTGCAATGTGCCTCTGAAACACAAACCGCTGAATCTACTACGCCGCACTAAATCCATGTGATGTAGAGGAATGCTGACAACTTACCATACATTTGTTTGGGGAAAATGTTGGCTTAGTCATTGCTAATACTAAACACTGCATTGACAAGATACTAAACACTGCATTTGAAAATATGGTTCATGTAAGTCTGAATCTAGTCGTAACTACCCCTCCGCAAGCTTGAGCATAGTCTCCAAGGTTTATCTCAGTTCTCATATCACAAGTGTGACAAAAAGTGGATACAAATTGCACAACAATCGCAAAATAAAATTCAGCTACAATCCCCACATCTGAAACACTTCTTGCTCTTACCACGTAACTCGATGAACTTGATGCTATCTTCCTCCTAGCAATGAAACTGGTAGTAAGCGCACCAGCATATCTCCCGAGCTTTGAAAATGGGCTTAGATTAAGTGGGGAAAAGAGAGCATAATCTATGCATCATTTATACCAGTCAATTCGATCAACGACACATGGGACACATCGACCATCTAGGACAGTAATAACTCCATAAACTTACTAATCAACCATAAGTCTGTCTACAAACTAACCAACCAAAAAATTTACGAATCAACAAGAACGTCTTGCCGGGGCCTGTGACAGGCCACACGATTTAACTCAAAAGAGCAGCCTACACTTTGGAACAATAGGATTTATTTATTGAAAGGAAATCACCTTGGAGGCAAAGAATGGCAGCTCTGTTACGATTGATTGGACAAAAGAGCACTCTACAATGTCAGAACACCGTTGAGCCCCTTCAAGCATGCATCTCCAAAAACTGCACCAGCATATCTGGAAAAACAAAAGATAAAATACTTATCAGCCAAAACCAAATAATGCAAAAGAGTCCAGTCTAAAACCACTTGATATCTTCTCTGTTTTTCTAAATAGTGGCGATGTCTGTATGGTTTTGCTTTCAATTTTAGTGAGTTGGTTTCATCAATGAAATCAAGATTCAACTTCATTTCATCAAAAAGAAAAGAAAATCTTCACGAAAGCATGCTTTGACATAATAAAGTTATGCACACTTCTGTTGCTCTGAACTTAAATTGATGCCATCATTGCTTAAGACCATGATCTTTTGGTACCATTTTTGGGAACAGGCATGGATAATATCCTTCAACTAGGTTGGTAGTATGGACATTCTGTCTAAAACTGACTTTTGGAGATCATGCTTGCTTTATCGGTCACATTTTCGCACAAGACTAGACTTAAGATGTTGTAGTAACTAGGAATACTAATTCTTAGCCGATGAAAAACCCCTTACATTACATCCAATATAAGAAAAAAGGAAGCTTCTGCTCTTTTAACAAGAAAATGAGAGGAGGAGGGAGGAGGGAGGAGGAGGAGGAGGGGAGCTCACGGGGTGGTGGTGCTCGGCGACGATGGTCGGGCGGGTCGAGGTGGGGCAGCGTCGGGCGCGGGTCGAGGCGGCGTCAGGCGGCGGGCAGCGTCGAGGCGGAGTCAGGCGGCTGGGCGTCGGTCGCCGAGGCGTGGCTGGGCGGCGTCAGAGGCGCAAGGCTGGGCGAAGCGTCGAGGTGGCGGGACGGTGGCCGAGGAGGCGGGGCGAGGGAGAGGGAAGGCGAGAGAGGCGAGGGAGGGAGAGGCGAGGCGAGGCGAGGGTCGAGGCAACGGCGGCGCGGCGGTGGATCGAGAGGGAGAGGGAACTGGCGAGGGGAGAGGAAGGGGATCAGGCGAAGGGGGAGAGGCGGGGGATCGGCACAATACTAATGGCGCACCTCACCGTGGTGCGCCATTAGCATATCCCACTAATGGCGCACCTCACCGTGGTGCGCCATTAGTATTTTTTTATTTCAACTCGAGCCGAAGGTTATGTAGTACCGGAACCTATCCATGTCAAGCCACTCTACTAGCTCATTGATCGGCCGCCAGTTCTCACACAGAGGTCCTGGGTTTGACTCCCAGGCTCCACAAATTTTTTTAGCATTTAAAAGCTGTTTGATACTTATTTATGTTTAAATATGTTCAAACTTGTTTAAATAATAACAGTAATATTTTTTTATAAGGCAGTAGCATTTAAAAGCTGTTTCATACTTATTTTTTATTAGGCGGTGCTTGTGGGTGCGGAATTGGCAGCGGTTGAGTAGGGGAATCGAGGTGCGGGGGTTGGCGGCAGTGGACTGGGGTGCTTTCGGTGGCGAGGGATCGGATCTGGCGAGGTGGGATAGCGATCGAGATGGAGGGGGATCGAGGTGGGCTCCACAAAAATTTTTTAGCATTTAAAAAGCTGTTTGATACTTATTTGTGTTTAAATATGTTCAAACTTGTTTAAATAATAACAGTAATATTTTTTTATAAGACAGTAGCATTTAAAAAGCTGTTTGATACTTAAATTTTTTATAAGGCAGTCTTGAGGTGCGGGGTCGGACGGCGGTTGAGTAGGGGAATCGAGGGTGCGGGGTTTGGCGGCGGTGGACTGAGGGGTGCTTTCGGCGAGGGGACGGATCTGGCGAGGTGAGATAGCGATCGAGATGGAGGGGATCGAGATCGAGTGTCCATGAAATTTAAAAATATTCATGATAGTTCAAAAAGTACCCATGAAATACAATCGAGAAATGAAGGCTACGATTTAAATACAATCGATCTTAGCTAGCTATCTGTTCACAATCTTCTTGCCCTTCTTTTTCGCAAATGGAGTTCTTCTGTGGAGCAGACGTCCTTTAGGTAGGGTGGTCCTGCTTCTTCTTGTGGTGTATGCTGCTACTTCATCATAAATCGTCATGTTCGATCCTCGGGTCGCCCGTGCTTGTCGAAGTCTTGCTCATTGGCTACTCCATCCATTCCGATGATCTTCCTTTTGCCTCTCCTCACGACAACACGACTGGGCTTTGGCGGGTCGGTAATGAAGAAGCATTGGTCCACTTGGGAAGCCAGTACCCATGGCTCATTTTTCGCGGTGACGTTTGCGCCCGTGGTCTTGGATTTGGCTTCGGGTATAACCATGGTGGTGAAATACCGGTCTTATTTTATGATGCTCTTGGCCCATCTGACACGGAACATCGGGGCCTTCTCTCCAGCGTAGCTCAGCTCCCAGATCTCCTCGATTTTTCCGTAGTATCTGTCCTTGTCGTTACGGTGTAGGATTCCATCGTTACCCGGAGTTACGATAACCATCGCTCTTCATGTCCTTGGCCTCGGTGTAGAATGTGTAGTCGTTGATATAAATGCGCCTCATAGGTCATCGAGGTTGTGCTCGGCGCCCTGTGACAAAGCGAATATGAGTTGTTCTTCCGCGGAAGAATCCTCATGTAAAGTGCAGCGAAGCTTATGCTTGAACCAACGCGTGAAACATGAGTTGTGCTCTTTGAGTGTATCTCCGTCCGATCCTCTGTTGGCCTCGGTCATTGTCGTCTTTTTAATAAAGGTTTTGTGCTCTACCACCCAAGGATCGACCACGTCTATGTGTTGTAAGCGCGACTAGGTTTGCTCTTTCAAAGTCGGCGATTCGACCCTCGAAGTCGACATGCATTTCATGGCGACCCTCACGGTGACCCCATCCAGCGAGCTTCTTTGAGGTGCTTGTTGACGGAGCAGACCAGCGGGGTTCTTGATGCCTAGATAATTCGTGCGATGGGAGATGCACTCTTCGATCGAGAAAAGCCCCTGGCTATGCTTCCTTCGGGCGTGACATGTTGCGAACGTATCCTTTGATGACACCATTCATCCTTTCGAGCGGCATCATCTTTGTGCGAGGAACGTCGGCCGAGTTGGATGATATCCTCCACTATATGGACCAGCGGATGCACCATAACGTCGAAGAATGCGGGCGGGAAGTACATCTCAAGCTCGCATAGTATCACCACGATCTCTTCCTGTAGCCTTCGAGTTGCCTCACGCCAATCGACTTCCGAGAGATGGCGTCGAAGAAGTTGCATAGGCCAAATAGCGTTTCCGCGGACGTGCGGCGTCCATGATCCCACCAGTTGCAACTAGAAGTATCTGCGTCATCGGCCGCGTGACGATGTCGTGAGACTTCATCCCGCTGAACTTCTGCTTGTTGGGTCTAGGTATACCTTATCTTCCCAGCGTAACCGTAAGGAAGTTTTACTCCTAGGAGGCAGGTGAAAAACTGCTCGATCTCCTCCTAACTTAGAGTGAAGCACGCGGGAGGGTAGTCATTTCCGGTCTTCTTGGCCTTTTGCCTTTCTGGCGACTTTACGTGTCCTGCTTCGCCTCATCATCATCATCATCATCATCATCATCATCATCATCATCATATATAGCGTGAAGCTCCTGCACGATGCCCATTGATTTCAAGTGCGCCCTTGCTTTGGCCCATCTTTGGTCCTCTACGGCATGTTGAGCAGGGTACCAAGCAGACTCGCACCGTCGCCGTGATATGCATGACATCAAGGCTGTGAGGCACACGGTGGATTTTCGATCGGCAAGTCCCGTAAAACAGACCTCGTTTTCCATACCTTCAGCAGCGGCTCTGGCGCCTTTCGCTTCTTTCGGCTCTGGCGCCTTTTGCTTCTTTCGGCGGTGGGCAGTCTATCCAATTTTTCAACAGCTTGTCTATTTCCTCGCCGCTCCTCGTACACACAGGCGTTTTGAGTTCGGTTTCACCATCGAACAGATCCTTGCGTTTCCTCCACGGGTCATCGTCGCTGAAGCCACCTTCGATGTCCCATGAACACGGTTTTCAAGACCGGGATCTCTATCTAGTCTGGCGATCGTTGTGTCATCCATGCACCTTACGCATCCGTAAAATCCGTGGACTACTTGCCTTGAGATATCCGTAATCGAGATAGTCGTGCACCGTCGTGGCGGTGCGGCTCTCATAGGGAAATATTCTTTCTCTGCGGCGTCCCACGTATTGGCTGGCGTTTTCCACAGCGTGTCAAGCTCCTCTTTCAGCAGCCCGGTCTGATTGATGTCGTTCCACAGTTGTTTCGGCCCTTCAATTAGCATACTCATGTGAATGTACTTCCTCTTCATGCACAACCAGGGGAAGGTTGTACATCCACACAAACACAGGCCAGGTGCTATGTGTGCTTCTCACGGCTGCCAAAGCGGATTGACTCCATCGGTGCTCGCGCCCAGACGATGTTCCTTGGATCGTTCCCAAATTCCGAGTCTTGAAGTTCAACGCTTGCCACTGGCTCGCATCCTTAGGGTGACTCGGCATCTTGTCTTTTTATCTATCTCCGGATCATTTGCGTCATCTTCCCGCTTCTTCTCCTCCCTATCCGGCGTGCCAGCGCAGGAGCTTTGCTACCTTAGGGTCCGCAAAATAGCGCTGCAGACGAGGAGTGATTGGAAAGTACCACACCACTTTTCGAGGAGCTTTCTTCCTCTTCTTGTATCGAGTGGCCGCGCACACGGACATATGGTAGACTCAGCGTGCTCGTCCGATAAATGATGCAATTGTTCATGCACACATGGTATTTCACGTCGCGGTAAATCGAGAGGACACCACGATTTTCTTCGCCTCCTCCAAACTGGTCGGGCACTTGTTCCCCTTGGGAAGACGTTCGTGCGAATGACATGTTCTCGTCGAAGCATCGTCGGTCATTTTGTGTTTTACCTTCATCTCCGAGCCATGAGCGTTACTTTCGAGCGGGTATCCTCGGGCCTGCATCCTTCATACAATGGAGTAACGCGTCTAACTCAAGTTGATCCATCTTGGCTTTCTCTCGGGCGGCAGCTCTTGCGTTATCCGTGCTTGAGAAGCAGCTCTTGAATATGAGGGTCCTGCACCCAGCCCATCGATGGTCCAGCGTCGTCGCTCCGCCCGGCATCATCATCTTCATGATCATGCCCGTCGCCTGCTCCGGCATCTTCCTCATCATCATGTCCTGCATCTTCTACATGATGATCGTACAACATCACAATCGTGATCATCTCCACAGGATTCTTCGTCTTCTCGCCCGCCCGAGCCGCGGTGGTTGTCTTGCTGCCCTTCCTCATTTCTTGCCGGCCCACATGGGACGACTTCGTAGTCATCTTCATCACCTTGCCACCGATAGCCATCCATGAAACCACGCAACAGCAGGTGGTCCCGCACCTGCCCGGAATCCGGGTCCGCAATAAGGCTCTTCAGCTTGCATCTTCGACACGGACATCTTATCTCCGTCTCGTTCTTTTGAAGCATCTCGGCCTTCGCGGACCTTAAAAACCTATTCACGATGCCTTCGGTCATCGTGCGGACCATGGTCGCTGCGGTAGAGCAAAAGCGATATTTTAGAACCAAACAAAAATTTGGCATGACTTTCCCTAAAAATAGGACCAAAAAGAATGCTTAATGCCAAAATTCTTGCCGAAACGGAAATGAATCAACATTCCGGCAAAATATTGGCAACTATCGCATTTCAAATACCGGTACACCTCCAAACACAAACACATATGCAACACCACAAACATATGCAACACCAGAACATACATAGATCTAGCTAGGCCGTAAAAAAGTGCATGTACACATTGTTGTAGGGAGAACAACCTAAATATAGCTTCCCCCTTACTTACCTATTAAAACAAGGTAATTTAACCACTTAATTTGAATGAATCTATGGTGAAAATGAGGTGAAAAAGAGGAGTCACCGAGACAAGGAGGAGGTGGAGAGAATGAAGTGGGGAGAAAGTGAGTGTGTGGGTAGGAGAGGCTGCCCCAAATATCTTGTTGCTGCCCACTTACTAATGGCGCACCTCTTGCATGGTGCGCCATTAGTAGTTACAACTACTAATGGCGCACTTGGGCAGGATGCGCCATTAGTAAGTTTGGATAGGCGCACTAGTTCAAAAAAAATTCTATACTAATGGCGCACCAACTGCCTGGTGCGCCATTAGTAATACAACTACTAATGGCGCACTCTGGCAGGATGCGCCATTAGTATGTTTGAATAAGCACTAGTTCAAAAAAAAATTCTATACGAATGGCGCACCCACAGCCTGGTGCACCATTAGTAGTTACAACTACTAATGGCGCACTTGGGCAGGATGCGCCATTAGTATGTTTGGACAGGCGCGCTAGTTAAAAAAAAAATTGATACTAATGGCGCACCCTTTGCCAGGTGCGCCATTAGTAGTTTAAACTCTAATGGCGCATCAGATTGTGATGCGCCATTAGTATATACTAATGGCGCACCAGCTTTCTGGTGCGCCATTAGTGTCAATCCCATCTATAGCCTTTTTTCTAGTAGTGCTTCGGTCTGGCCACCTCTTCCATACGACCATCCCCACTCTCACTTGAGACACCGTCAGAGGTGTACGAGAGAGGGTTCGAGAGCTCGGGACAACTCTCAAAGGAGAACACATCATCCCATGTATGGTATAACAATATTTCACATATACTTTAAAACGGCATCCTGGAGGCAAGTAAGCTTATGATAGATTTATCGGCTAAGACAATTAATAGTCTAATTAACACATTTAAAGCATTATCGATTCAAGTCGGAAGATACTAACGACCGAGCGAATTTGGTTCTACATACTCACCTTGTTTTTCTAGTTGTTAACGGAATGTTAGCACTCTTTTTGTATTGGCTAGCTACATATTATTGGTGCAGTGACCAAAGATCAATACTTAAGCAGGCTTAGGCAATTTATCTTTCGTTTAAAGCTCTCAAAGCCTAATAGACTAACCTAGCCAAGGGCACATAAGCTCTCGAAATTCAGCACGGTTCTCATTATCTCTAACCTACCCGAGGAAATGCACGCACAATAAATTCATCAAATGTTTTAATATCTCATAGGCTCTGACCTACTGGAGGACAAACAAGCTAAGTAAATTCATCATTTTTTTTAGAGTCTGCACTGCCTCTGACCTAGTCGAAGAGAAACAGACACAAGAAATCCGTCGTTTTTTCTATAAATTTCATAACCAAAGAACTTTTAGCTATTAACCTAACGGGGGACGTATGACTTTATCTCACTACTATCATTCATCAAGTCTTTTATAAGGAGCGAGTCTTTCCTAAGACAAACATGAATGTCTTGTTCCTCATCATATTTCTGTGTAGCTGAAATGTTCATCCAATTTCATTCATTATTTATCTGGTATCTACACACTTGAAATTTGAATATCATAGTCGTAGACATAGGAAACATCAGGAACTATAGATGAATGGATAACCTGTATTGTTACACGACAACATCATGCTGCTTAGAAAGGACTAGATGCTTTATACGGCAAAAACAATGAGTACATGCTGCTCAAACAAACGCGCTTGACTTTTTGCATATAGGTAGATAGTAGGCGCGTTGATGAGCTACGCAGCCAGGTTTTACTTTGATAGCAAGAATGCTAGTTTCTCGGGTTGAGGAACACGACGGTATCAATCGTTTATCAAAAGCTAATATGGTTGAGATTTTTGGTTGCTGTCGGTGCCTTCTTCGTTTGCAAGGTCGCTATTTATTCTATCTTTAAGGAATTTAAGAAATTTGATTTGGTTTATTGGTTCGCAACACTACGCCATCACAGTTAACACGGGTTGCACTATCAACAAATATTTCTTCTTGGAGATACTTAGAATGTTCAATTAAATCTTGTGTATGTTTTAAAAATTGTTACGAAATCACAATAAGATAATACAGTTGAGACTTTGAATAGTATCAGTTTTGTGCCAAAAATGTTGTGTTTTATCATCACAGCTTGAATCTGGATAGTCAAAAATATGACATACATTTGGTAACCGTGGTAGTATCACACAACAAAATATATTATATAAAAACTAGTTTAGATGCAATTGGGTCGGGTTTGGCAGATCGACCCCTTTTACAGTGTTATGGATGTATTGATTCATTAGCGAAAGTAAAGCATGTTAACACATATGAAACGAGAGCTTGGCAGCTCCTGAAACAGTAGAAGGTCTAAAGGAAGCAGAAATGACCTAGTCGAACTGACAATGGTGACAATAACACATATGGTTTCACTATCACGGATAAAGCCAAATTGCTAATACTCAAGTTGTAGTCAAAGATTTTTAACAGAGCAGCTCATAGTACGTCGATCTATCTACTTGATCCAGATTTAATTAGCTGTTGCCATCAGTCAAGGCAGGAGCAACACACATGACCCGACCGAATCGGGATAGGTGTATTGTTAAACGTGATCGTGGCGGTGGCTGTTCGAGCAGCCACTTAAGTTTGAACCGTGGTGTGAAGGTGAAATCAAGAAAATATCTTCAAGGCAACTTATGATCGATTTATCCAGATGAGACCATGAATGGTCTAATTAACACGCTGGAAGCATTCCCAATTCGAGTCAGTTCTACTTACTTAGGTCGCTTATCCTCGTCGAGGACGGGATGTATAGCCCCTTTTCCTTACTAGTTGCATCATCTTGGTGGAGAGACCGAAAGATCAATACTTTACAAGAAAAACTCATGAAATCTATTGTTTCCTTAAAGCTCTTATTGCCTAATAGACTGGCCTACGAGGACAGGGATGTTCTAACTTCTAACTCTTCTTTTTGTAAATATAAAAATGTTCGCAGGTGTTGCAGGTGGCACGAGTGCTCGCAATCGTACCGATGGCCGTCGGTCGCTCTTTTCATTCGGCTTGAAGCAACAAAGGCAGTACGAGCGCACACACTCGTATCAGACACCGCCGATCTTGATTTGGTTCCAATTCAAGACGAACAAGCACTGGGTATTCATATTTGTTTAAAGTTCTTATTGTATCTGACCTACCCGGGGAGAAACCGTACAACAAATTCATTGTTTTTTTAATGATTTCACGGGCTATTACTTGCCTGAGGACCGAGCACATGACCTAATGACCTGACGGAAGAAAAAGTTCCCCCCCTCCCCTCGCGTCGCTCCCGCGAGCGACCGAGGGGATAACCCTAGCCGCCGGCGCGCGTCCCTCCCTCCCCCTCCCTCCCCTCGCCGCCGCCTGTCCGCGCCGCCGGGCAAAGCCCGGGGGGTGCTGGCGGCGGCGGGGCCCCTTCTCTCCCCGCTCGTGGAGGCTGGCGCGGGTGGGCTCTCCCGTCTTGTGGCCTTGGCGCGGATCCGGGGCGTGGGGCTGCGCTCGGCAGCGGTGGCCGATGCTGCAGGCCTGGCGCGGAGGGCTGGACGCGGGTGGGTGGCGCGTTTGTGCCCGCAACGGCTGCGTTTCCTGCGCGGCCGGATCTGGCTCAAGACGCGGGCTGCGGGTGGCTCAGGCTGCTGGTGGCCATCTCTGTCGTGGCCGGGGCAGGTGGTGGCGGCTTCGCGGCAGTTGGTGGTGGTGGTGCGGGCCGGAGGTTGGAGACGACGGCCGCGTCGGCTCGTTCAGATCTGACCTCACGGCGGTGCGGGCCACGAAGGCTGGGGCTGCGGGCGGCGGCCCTGACCGTGGCCCCCTCGGCTGGTCGGGGTGGCGGCGCAGTGGCGGTGGCTGCGGGGGTGCGGGCCCGGCGGCTGCTGTGGTGGTGGCAGGTTGGTTGCGGCGGCGGCCAGTTTGTCCTGGCGTCGGCCCGTCTGTAGGCTGCCTGTATCGGCCCTCGACCCCTCTCCTCGGCGTCCGTTCGCGTCTCTCGCCGGAGGGCTGGCCTTCTCCCGGATGCGGTCCATCTTCCGTCTCGCACCCGGTGCCGTAGGACCGAGCTAGTCTCGCGATTGGCAGCAGGACCGGCTCGGCTCGCGCCCGGCAGCAGGACTGCGCTTGTCTCGCGCCCGGCAGCAGGACCGGCCCGTCTCGCGCCCGGCGGCTGGACTGCGCTCGTCTCGTGCCCGGTGTAGCAGGATGGCTCGATGGAGGCTTGTTGTGGCCGGCCTATTGGGTCTCGGCGTTGGGTCCGGCCAGGGGTGTGTAAGGCGAATCCTTTCCGCCCGTCTCTGCGGTGGGGGTAGCAGTGGGGCTCGGGGGACTTGGTGTCAGGGTCTTGGATTTCGGGGCGGCGGCCCTGGTGGTGGTGGCGCGGTGCTCATGGGCAAAGCTCGTGCCTCGGTGCTGCCCGGCTGCCACGGCCGTGTGGGCGGCGTGGTAGCCGGGGTGTGGCGATCGGTGGCGGTGAATGTTGGCCGGGGTGAAAACCTACTCTTTCCTCACGGACTGGCGACGGCGAAGATCGCTCCCTTCCTGAAGGCGTCGTCGCGGCTATCATTGCCCGTCGTGGTGCTCAGGGAAACTCTGATCCTCGGATCGGGCGGTGGCGACGCTCCGGTGCCGTATCCTTCCTGAAGGCACCGCCTTGGAGCCCACGGGTCGTCATATGCGGCTTCACTTCTTCGACTGAAGCCCCCGGCGGCTCTTGTAGTGCTAGGGAGTGTGTTGCTGCGATCAGCGCCTATGTATCCTGCCTTGGGTGTGTGTGTGCGTTTGTGGTGGGTGAGTGCGGTTGTACCAGACATTGTTGATCTTTGCTTTATATATAAAGCGGGGCGAAAGCCTTTTTCGGCAATGACCTGACGGAAAACCAACGATTTTCTGTCACTACCTTCATGAAAACAAATGAACATGTCACTGCCTCTACAGCTCAGTAAGTCCTTTATATCGAGTGAGCCTTCCCAAAGTGAAGATGAATAGCTTATCCCTCATCTTATTTCTCTGTAGTGGAATTATTCATTCCTACTCCATGCATTGTTTGTTTCATATCTGCATGATATGGACTGGAATATTGTAGGTGTAGGCATAGGAGGCACCAGGAACTATCGATGAACAACAAATAATCCATAGAGGAATTGCGGGAGAGAGAACTGCCACATCTTCCTCCTACCCTACCACATCAGCTATTTCCCAGCCGGTCACTGAATGGTAATAAGTGTACTGGCTAGATCCACCTAGTGCAGCCTTTTGGTGATTTCCAGTCTAACCAAGGATCAAAGCAAGTTTCAGTCAAATCTCAACACTTCTGGGATTCATAGTACTAGTGATTTCCAGTGATGGTAATAAGTTTTGGTGATTTCCAATCTAACCAAGGATCTAAGATAAAACTGGGATGGTTGTAAGAAAATGCAGGTTCCACGATCAAGATAGAACTATTATGCATTTGTTTTTATCTTGCATATCTGCACGCTTTTTATTGAGGTATCTCGAATATGTTTGAACTGATATTATCCACGTCCACCAATACATATGTAGAGTTTTATATGTTGAACTATCTAAAACCATCGCAATGACATTATCCACTAATGCATACGTAGAGGTAGAGCTGAATTAATAGGAATATTACATGGACCAACGAGTCAAGAAATTATGGGTGAGTAGGAAAGCAGTAGACATGAAAATGCAGGGCTCACAGAAGAGCAGATACAAATTAATTTCAAGGAATTCACAACAGAGATCCACTTGGGCCCTGGCTGAATACCAGAATAACAGGGAGGGTAAACCATAAACCGAACGATAGAGGGTGCATGTTGGCCCTTGCTGCTAGACCAATGGAGCCTGTCTAGGAGCCTTGTGTGCTGCTGTAGTTGCGGTGCTAGTCTGTGTTCTGTTCTCCACTGCTCTTTTTCTACTTTCACCTTGCAGTTTGTTCCAGCCAAGTGCTAGGACTGTCTGTACCGCTTCCTTCACGCAATGAAAGTAGTGCCTAACTGCATTTCGTCAAAATAAACCGAACGATAGCGTAGGAAAATGACTGAATTAAGCACCAAATCTTGCCAGACCTGGTTTCCTTCTTTCATATACTGTATACACACACGTATAACTTTTTGCCGCAAACAAGAGCAAATGTAGGGTAAATATTCATCCATTGGGTAACAGAAAAAACTATCTCTCAGTTTATATGTAAAACTCTCCTCTACACTCACTTATCTCACAACAAAGTTGTAGAAACTTGCTAAGAGCTGACTGTGGAAACAATTTAATATTCACTAATGATTTCCTGCTCATCAAGCAGAGGAAGAAGGCGCCCCCGAGCCACCGTAGAAAGAACACGAGCGTTGTCACCTACCAAATACACCTATGATTCCCCTTCTTTGTTAAGTAGATTTGAATTATTATTCTGTAGCTTTCATAACAAATAAGTGGAGGGCAGAAATGTATAATTCTGAACGCTGAACAAGGAAGCTCCTCATTCCTGATATGACACTGATTATTCTTGGGCTGATGTTTCATGATCTGTTTTCTCTCATTCATATGTATCATGCCTACTCATTTCAGAGCATAGCTCTTGCATAGCTACATTTTTTAACTGAACATTGTGCAACATTTCGGGCTGGTGCGTTACAGGGTCACCTGGAATTGTCACGCTAACACCAGTAGTAGCAAATGTTCCTGATAAAACTGAGCTCAAGTCAGGTTCTTCAAAGTCAAAATTTCTACATTCGCCCTACGCATATGTACCGTATATATCTTGTGAGAAAAGTGTGAACGACCAAATGGTGCAAGGCTATGGTGGCATAATGGGATGGCCTGGTTAACAGAGTACACATGAGCTGCTAGCACTTATTTAACAAGATACTAAATTATGCTAGACTTAACAGGATACGACACCCATCTTAGCATTGTAATAGCATCATTAATCTGAGAAAAGAAATGCATAAATGCAAGATCTTATAGAATCTGGTTAAATCTAAATAATATTGCTTTTCTGGTGTGTGGGATTTCTTTGCTCGCCCCTCCACTGCCCAGCACCACGTGTGATAGCTGATGTCGTGCCAAAGTATCGCCTTTCATCGTCTAATCAGGGCATAGGTGGAATGGTTTCGATTCGTGTACCATGAAAGGTGGCTGTGGACAGTCTTTCAAGTTTGAACAATGAAGAAATCTTTTGAGATTCTCCCTAAAGTTGAATCACGATTCTCCCTAAAGAAAACATCCTCGAGGCAAGTAAACATATGAATGGTTTATTCGGCCAAGAGAATGGAGTGTCTAGTTAACATGTCGAAAGCATTGTCAATTTGGGTTGGAAGGTGCTGACAATTGTGCGAATTTGGTTCTACTTACATAGCTCGCGTTAGCCCTTCTATGCTAGCTAGCTGTGTGTTTCTTAGTGTAGATATTGAAGATCAAAACTTCAAAACTTTTTTTTCACAAATATATTGCTTATTTGGTGCTCTCGAAGCCTAGACTGACCTAGCAGAGGACAGACAAGCTCAGAAAGTTCAATATTTGTAAAGTTCTCAGTGTCTGTCTTTGACCTATCCAGTGATAAACAAGCAAAACAGATTCATAATCTGTTTTAAGGTCTCATAGGCTCTTAGGGCATTTCTAACCGATCCCCTAAAAGTTAGTGGAGTATCCGACGGAGTAAATTTAGTTGATTAAATTTTTACTCCACTAACAGTGGCTGCACCTAGCCGATCCCCTAATATAGGTAGTGGAGTAAAAACAATTGTGTAGATTTTGTGTCATAGCGGCACGAACTTCAAACACGACACAATACATATCTTAAAACATTCAAATTAAAACATGGATAGCATAACCATCATAACATGAAGTTTCATCATCACGTTTTTCAAATTAAAATATGCAAAGTTGTCCCAAAAGACATCACTTCAAACACAATGTTTGATTCAAAATCACCAAGAACATAGCATGTATATGTTGTTGATCGAGCCAACCAATGTCATGCACCACAACCCCCTAGGCCACCACCACTCAAACGAGGTCCTCGGCGAAGAATTTAACTCCACCATCCACTCGGCAACCATCACCACCTCCATCCTCTCGGCCACCACCATCAACACCACCACCCCCTCGACCATCAGCATCAACACCATCACAGCCACCGCCCCCTCGGCCACCACCAACATTCCGAAGAAAGGCTTCCAAGATCTTTCCATGAGTGAGCTCCCAATACTTTCTCGCGGTTTCATCCATTGTGTCTGGATTCATGAACATGACATCACATTCTTCGACCTTCTTGGCATCATGAATCCTCTCCTCCTCAAGTGCAAGCGCACGCTCCTCCGCCTTCAACTTTCTCTCTTCGGCCGCCAACTTGGCCATACATTTCTCGTCCTCCAACACCTTGAGCTCATTCCACCTCACCATCTTCTCTTCTTTGCATTTGGCCGCCAACACCTTCTTGGTCTCGATCATTGCCCCAAGTTCTTCTTTGTAAGTGCCACCGAATGCATTTCTCTTCTTCCTTTCTTTTGCAATCTTGTTTCCTTCCCGTCTATTGTTAGCATCTTCATCAACCTCGTCGTCCTCCTCAACAGATATGCTCAACCTTGATCTCTTTGGAGTGGTCTCCGCTATTCTTTGGATCCACTTCTCGTTTTTGCATAGCTCTTTATAGCAATGATGCAATGTGAAGGCCTTGTGTCCAAACTTGGTGTTTCTATTCTTGAATAGTTCTTGGATGTAGGGGGGCATACTCCGCCACTTGCACACCACTCGGTGGTGCATGATTCACTTGATTGACGCAACCAGACCATCGGTTGCATTGGTCATGAATGGTGCTCCAACGATGCCCAAGAGAACCTTGTGTATGGCTTGAGCGCACATCCACGGAGTTGTTGTATAGTGGTCGGTAAGTCTCTCCCAAAACATGGTCTTGATTTGATCCGTTTCGGTCGTTGCATCCATGGAGATCGTGCACCAAGCATCGTAAAAGAGCAATTTCCTCCTTTTGGTTATAGTTTTGGGTGTGGCACCTTGGCACCTTCATGCTTGCTGCGGTCACCTCCAGAACCTCTTCATCCTTGGCCACCACCTCTTCCTCGGTCACCTCTTGCTCCATGTGTCTTGCGCTGCCTCCCAATGATCCCAAAACGAGTCGTAATTGAGCTCATCAACTCCAACGGTGGCCGAGGACTCCAAGGATGCGAGGAACTTGGCCGTGTTCATCACCTCACTATAATAATAAAGCAAACACCTCCAGCAATCACTACCGGCCACCAGCAATCACTATCGGATACCAACGAGACGTGAGGTTTTTCTTTTTATCTTGTAGGAATTTCATCAAGCACTTGGCAAGCGCGATGGTTGTCTGCGGCCGCCGACTGCACCAGAGCAGTGGCCATAGGGGGCGCCGGAGTAGCTGCACGAGGCGCCGGCCTAGGACGGGGCGCCTCTTTGGCTTATCCATCTTCTTCTTTGCGGCCGTCTCGGCGAGTGCCGCAGTCGGCTCTCGAGCTCGTTTGGCTCTGGCACGTGCGGCGGGAGGGCGGCGGGCCGTTGCCGGAGAGGCGGTGGCCACCCTGGAGGCCATTGGAGCGGTTGGACGCGGTCGATTTTTTTCATCCCCAAACTCTTCTTCGATGCGGGCGGCGGCGCATGGGTGAGTTCCGCCGACGAAAAGCAGGTGGTGGTGGCCGGCGGGCACTACTAGGAAAAGGCTATAGATGGAAATGACACTAATGGCGCACCGGAAAGATGGTGCGCCATTAGTATATACTAATGGCGCACCGCCATTCGATGCGCCATTAGAGTCTAAACTACTAATGGCGCACCATGCTTTGGGTGCGCCATTAGTACCAAAAAAATTTTTTTTAAACTAGTGCGCCTGTCCAAACATACTAATGGCGCATCCTGCCCGAGTGCGCCATTAGTAGTTGTAACTACTAATGGTGCACCAGGGTGTGGGTGCGCCATTAGTATCAAAAAAAAATTTAACTAGTGCGCCTGTCCAAACATACTAATGGCGCATCCTGCCCGAGTGCGCCATTAGTAGTTGTAACTACTAATGGCGCACCAGGGTGTGGGTGCGCCATTAGTACCAATTTTTTTTTAAACTAGTGCGCCTGTCCAAACATACTAATGGCGCATCCTGCTTAGGTGCGCCATTAGTAGTGGTAACTACTAATGGCGCACCATGCAAGAGGTGCGCCATTAGTAAGTGGGCAGCAACAAGATATTTGGGACAGCCTCTCCTACCCACACACTCACTTTCTCCCCACTTCATTCTCTCCACCTCCTCCTTGTCTCGGTGCCTCCTCTTTTTCACCTCATTTCCACCATAGATTCATTCAAATTAAGTGGTTAAATTACCTTGTTTTAATAGGTAAGTAAGGGGAAGCTATATTTAGGTTGTTCTCCTTACAACAATGTGCACATGCACTTTTTACGGCCTAGCTAGATCTATGTATGTTCGTGGTGTTGCATATGTTTGTGGTGTTTGCATATGTGTTTGTGTTTGGAGGTGTACGGTATTTGAAATGCGATAGTTGCCAATATTTTGCGGAATGTTGATTCATTTCCGTTTCAAGTAGAATTTTGGCATTAAGCATCCTTTTTGGTCCTATTTTTAGGAAAGTCATGCCAAATTTTTCTTGGTTCTAAAATATCGTTTTGCTCTACCCTCAGCGACCATGGTCCGCACGATGACCGAAGGCATCGTGAATAGGTTTTTGAGGTCCGCGAACGCCGAGATGCTTCAAAAGAACGAGACGGAGATAAGATGTCCGTGTCGAAGATGCAAGCTGAAGAGCCTTATTGCGGACCCGGATTCCGGGCAGGTGCGGGACCACCTGCTGTTGCGTGGTTTCATGGATGGCTATCGGTGGCAAGGTGATGAAGATGACTACGAAGTCGTCCATGCAGGCCGGGCAAGAAATGAGGAAGGGCAGCAAGACAACCACCGCGGCTCGGGCGGAGAAGACGAAGAATCCTCAGCGATGATCACGACTGTGATGCTGTACACAGTCATCATGTAGAATATGCAGGACATGATGATGAGGAAGATGCCGGAGCAGGCGACGGGCATGATCATGAAGATGATGATGTCGGCGGAGCAGACGACGCTGGACCATCGATGGGCTGGGTGCAGGACCCTCATATTCAAGATCTGCTTCTCAAGCAGACGGATAACGCAAGAGCTGCCGCCCGAGAGAGAGCCAAGATGGATCAACTTGAGTTAGACGCGGTTACTCCATTGTATGCAGGATGCAGGCCCGAGGATACCCGCTTTGAAAGTAACGCTCATGGCCCTGGAGATGAAGGTAAAACACAAAATGACCGGCGCGTGCTTCGGCGAGAACATGTCATTCGCACGAACGTCTTCCCAAGGGGAACAAGTGCCCGACCAGTTTGGAGGAGGCGAAGAAAATCGTGTGTCCTCTGGATTTACCGCACGTGAAATACCATGTGTGCATGAACAATTGCATCATTTATCGGGACGAGCACGGAGTCTACCATATGTCCGGTGTGCGGCGTCACTCGATACAAGAAGAGGAAGAAAGCTCCTCGAAAAGTGGTGTGGTACTTTCCGATCACTCCTCGTCTGCAGCGCTATTTCGCGGACCCTAAGGTAGCAAAGCTCCTGCGTTGGCACGCCGGATAGGGAGGAGAAGAAGCGGAAGATGACGCAAATGATCCGGAGATAGATAAAAAAGACAAGATGCTGAGTCACCCTAAGGATGCGAGCCGGTGGCAAGCGTTGAACTTCGAAGACTCGGAATTTGGGAACGATCCAAGGGACATCGTGCTGGGCGCGAGCACCGATGGAGTCAATCCGTTTGGCAGCTAGAGAAGCACACATAGCACCTGGCCTGTGTTTGTGTGGATGTACAACCTTCCCCCTGGTTGTGCATGAAGAGGAAGTACATTCACATGAGTATGCTAATTGAAGGGCCGAAACAACCAGGAACGACATCAATCATGTCTGGGGCTGCTGAAAGAGGAGCTTGACACGCTGTGGAAAACGCCAGCCAATACGTGGGACACCGCAGAGAAAGAATATTTCCCTATGAGAGCTGCACTGCTCACGACGGTGCACGACTATCTCGGTTACGGATATGTCGCGGGGCAGGTAGTCCACGGATTTTCTGGATGCGTAAGGTGCATGGATGACACAACGTATCGCCAACTAGATAGAGATCCCGGGTCTTCGAAAACCGTGTTCATGGGACATCGAAGGTGGCTTCGCGACGATGACCCGTGGAGGAAACGCAAGGATCTGTTCGATGGTGAAACCGAACCCAACGCCTGCAGTACGAGGAGCGGCGAGGAAATAGACAAGCTGTTGGAAAATTGGAAAGACTGCCCTTGCCGGGAAAGAAGCAAAAGGCGCCAGAGCCGGAAAGAAGCGAAAAGGCGCCAGAGCCGCTGCTGAAGGTATGGAAAAGCGAGGTCTGCTTTACGGGACTTGCCGTCTTGGAAGATCCACCGTGTGCCTCACAGCCTTGATGTCATGCATATCACGAAGAACGTGTCGAGAGTCTTCTTGGTACCCTGCTCAACATGCCGGAGAGGACCAAAGATGGGCGAAAGCAAGGGCAGACTTGAAATCAATGGGCATCGTGCGGAGCTTCACGCTATATATGATGATGATGATGATGATGATGATGATGATGATGATGATGATGATGATGAGGCGAAGCAGGACACAGAAAGTCGTCGCAAAGGCAAAAAGGCCAAGAAGACCGGAAATGACTACCCTCCCGCGTGCTTCACTCTAAGTCAGGAGGAGATCGAGCAGTTTTTCACCTGCCTCCTAGGAGTAAAACTTCCTTACGGTTATGTGGGGAAGATAAGCAGATACCTAGACCCAGCGAAGCGAAGTTCAGCGGGATGAAGTCTCACGACCGCCACGCGGCTGATGACGCCGGATACTTCCGATTGCAATCCGTGGGATCATGGACGCCAAGCACGTCCGTGAAACGCTATTTGGCCTATGCAACTTCTTCGGCGTCATCTCTCGGAAGTCGATTGGCGTGAGGCAACTCAGAAGGCTACAGGAAGAGATCGTGGTGATACTATGCGAGCTTGAGATGTACTTCCCGCCCGCATTCTTCGACGTTATGGTGCATCTGCTGGTCCATATAGTGGAGGATATCATCCAACTCGGGCGGCGTTCCTGCACGGCATGATGCCGCTCGAAAGGATGAATGGTGTCATCAAAGGATACGTTCGCAACATGTCACGTCGAGAAGGAAGCATAGCCAGGGGCTTTCGACCGAAGAGTGCATCTCCTCTTGCCGCATCGAATTATCTAGGCATCGAGAACCCCGTTGGTCTGCCGTCAGCGGGCACCTCGGCAGGCTCGCTGGATGGGGTCACCGTGAGGGTCGCCGTGAAATGCATGTCGACTTCGAGGGTCGACTCACGACTTTGAAAGAGCAAACCTAGTCGCGCTACAACACATAGACGTGGTCGATCCTTGGGTGGTAGAGCACAAAACCTTTATTAAAAAGGCGTACAATGACCGAGGCCAACAGAGGACTGGACGGAGATACACTCAAAGAGCACAACTCATGTTTCACGCGTTGGTTCAAGCATAAGCTTCATGCATTACCCTTTACATGAGGATTCTTCCGCGGAAGAACAACTCATATTCGCCTTGTCACAGGCGCCGAGCACAACCTGATGACCTATGAGGCGTCACGATATCAACGACTACACATTCTACACCGAGGCCAAGGACATGAAGAGCGATGGTTATCGAACTCCGGGTAACGATGGAATCCTACACCGGTAACGACAAGGACAGATACTACGGAAGGATCGAGGAGATCTGGGAGCTGAGCTACGCTGGAGAGAAGGTCCCGATGTTCCGTGTCAGATGGGCCAAGAACGTCATAAAATAAGACCGGTATTTCACCACCATGGTTATACCCGAAGCCAAATCCAAGACCATGGCGCATAAGCGTCACCGCGAAAAATGAGCCATGGGTACTGGCTTCCCAAGTGGACCAATGCTTCTTCATTACCGACCGCCAAAGCCCGGTCGTGTTGTCGTGAGGAGAGGCAAAAGGAAGATCATCGGAATGGATGGAGTAGCCAATGAGCAAGACTTCGACAAATCTGGCGACCCGAGGATCGAACATGACGACGATGATGAAGTAGCAGCATACACCACAAGAAGAAGCAGGACCACCCTACCTAAAGGACGCCTGCTCCACGTAAGAACTCCATTTGCGAAAAAGAAGGGCAAGAAGATTGTGAACAGATAGCTAGCTAAGATCGATTGTATTTAAATCGTAGCCTTCATTTCTCGATTGTATTTCATGGGTACTTTTTGAACTATCATGAATATTTTTAAATTTCATGGACACTCGATCTCGATCCCCCTCCATCTCGATCGCTATCCCACCTCGCCAGATCCGGCCCCCCTCGCCGCCGAGCACCCCCCAGTCCACCGGCCGCCGCCGACCCCCCGCACCCTCGATTCCCCTCCATCTTTTAAAATGGCTTTTTAAATGCTACTGTCTTATAAAAAAAATGCTACTGTCTTATAAAAAAATGCTACTGTCTTATAAAAAATAAGTATCAAACAGCTTTTTAAATGCTACTGTCTTATAAAAAATATTACTGTTATTATTTAAACAAGTTTGAACATTTTTAAACACAAATAAGTATCAAACAGCTTTTTTAAATGCTAAAAAAAAAATTTGTGGAGCCCACCTCGAGCCCCCGCCATCGCGATCGCTGTCCCACCTCGCCAGATCCGTCCCCCTACTCGCCGAAAGCACCCCCAGTCCACGGCCGCCCAAACCCCCGCACCCTCGATTCCCCTACTCAACCGCCGCCGCCGACCCCCCGCACCCCGCGCACCGTCTTATAAAAATAAGTATCAAACAGCTTTTTAAATGCTACTGTCTTATAAAAAAATATTACTGTTATTATTTAAACAAGTTTGAACATATTTAATCATAAATAAGTATCAAATAGCTTTTAAATGCTAAAAAAATTTTGTGGAGCACAGGAGTCAAACCCAGGACCTCCTGTGTGAGAACTGGAGGCTGACCGGTCGAGCTAGTAGAGTGGGCTTGACATGATAGGTTACGGTAGTAGATAACCTTTTGGCTTTTGTGGAAATAAAAAAAAATACTAATGGCGCACCACGGTGAGGTGCGCCATTAGTGTGGACATGCTAATGGCGCACCGCGTGAGGTGC
This sequence comes from Aegilops bicornis, assembly GCA_021605145.1. NCBI lineage: Eukaryota > Viridiplantae > Streptophyta > Magnoliopsida > Poales > Poaceae > Aegilops > Aegilops bicornis. The sequence goes on along the minus strand of CM038669.1, from coordinate 656,016,561 downwards.
GCCATTAGTATTGTGCCCGATCCCCCTTCGCCCGATCCCCCTTTGATCCCCCTGCCAGTTCTCTCCCTCTCGCCCCGCCCGCCCGCCGCGCTGCCCTCGCCCTCGCCCTCGCCTCGCCCTCTCCCTCCCTCCCCCTCTCCTCGCCGCCCGGACGCCGCGCCCGACGCCCGGCCACGCCGCCTCGACCCGCCCGACCCGCCGCCCGGGCCCGCCCGACGCCGCCCGACCCCGCCGCCCGGGCCGCCCAGCCCCGCCGCCCGGGCGCCTTCGCCGCCCAGCGCCGCCTCGACCCCGCCCAGCCGCTGCCCCACCTCGACCCGCCCGTCCACACCACCGTCGACCCGCCTCCCTCGACCCGCCCAAGGTACGACCACCTTCATGCCTTCTGTCTCAAATTTATCCATTCCATTTGCAATTCATGACAGAATGTTTGCAACCTTGTCTCTGCTAGTTTCAGTGAATAATGCATCTTTGGTTTGTAGAAGTGTCCATTTATCGTTTCAGCTTTCAGGTGATAATTTGGTGTCATGAAACCATGTAGTGGTCTAGCTTACTTTATTTTTCCTTCTCTGCATATACGCAATAATATTACTTACTGATTTGTGCTGCAGCATCTATACTCATCACATTGGTGTTTAGGCCGCCTATTAGTTACTGTCCTGTAATATATATATTTCAGCATCTATACGCATGATAGTTGAGCCTTGGTGGTGCCAAAATGGCCCATTTGGTTTTAGAATTGAATAAATGATAGCTCGCGTTGCCTTGTTTTTCTGTGAATCAATGAGCAAATGCTTTAAAACTGAACCTTATGCAGGCGTTGCCTCTTTTAAAAATAATAATTATGCAGGCATTTGTAAGAATTGAGATGTTCATTTGAGGAATTTTACTTGTATCCACAAGAGAATGGCAGTATCTCCACTTGTATCCTGGAAGTCCAGGGTTTGAGTTAGTATCCTTAAAAAGTCAAACAAGGGAAATGCTGCCTAAGAACCTAATAATTCCCTTTCCCAGGCCCCCACAACAAGTGGGAGCTTTTGATGCTGGGATAACCTTTGGTTATATTGTTGAGAGTGAAATATATATCTTTCTCCTTTGCACTAAATCTTCTGCATCAAATGTTTTGAAGAACTCTGGCACGTCCTACCTGCAAAGAAATATTTCTTTTATTTTTACACGCAGTCACATTTTTTTGGCCGTGGTTCCCTAAGTTCTATGGTTTAAAAAGTATTGAAGAATAAATCTGTTTCGAACTTCCATACATCTCTGTACATCATTATGTAAGCTTAAATAGCAACACTTATGCTATTGAGTACTGCATCCAATTCTCTGCTTGTTCTTGCATTTAACTTATACTCAGATCTCATTGTATTCCTTGGAATATGCAGTTCATCAGCTCAGAAATATTTTAGGCGAGGGACACGTCTAAATTGGCCTGAAGGTGCTGTTACAAGAGAAAGCATCAGAGCAGTCAGAAAACTACACCGGCTAAAGGTTTTGATTCCCCTGATTATTCATTTTTAGTTTTATTCCGGTGAAAGTAGGTGGGATTTTGTTAGTGCGATGTTGGGTGTGGTTCATTAGAAAGATGAAATATTTTAATTGGTCGAGTGGGTACTTCTTTTGATTAGAACAACTGAATTAATAGTGCATATTTTAATTCAGTTCTGTTTGTGTAATTCAGTTCTGTTTGTGTAAGAAGAAATTCAAGAAAAGGCACAAGTCGTGTGGTGCCCAAAGTGTGCGTCTCTTCTTCTACCTCCAGTTCGTGTGTGTGTGTATGTGTGTGACCTGGACAAACCCACCAAATGCAATTTAGGTTATTTGTTCGACAACAGTCTGATTGCTGAAAACATCTGTTGCCGTATCTGATATAATCTTTTACCACAAGTTTGAGACCATGTAAATAATATTGCTGTTTGACATGACATGACATTCTGGTATATTGCTTATCTAGGCTGTATGGAAAGGCAGAGTACTACTCCTTTCTCAGCCATGTTCAATCAATCTTATGGCCTGTCAGCTTTACAACATATTTCATTAGGAGCTAACAGTCTCATTTGATCACTATTAGATTTCTGGAGCTGTAGTAATGATGCTAGCCTGTTAAACTCTTTCTTCGTAATATTGTCCTGCGATTCCAAGGATTGTCATAATTTTTTCCAAGTTTGCAACGGACTGATGGTGTCACTCATCTAATCCGGAAATGTGCTGTTTTTATATACTCTTGCTTCGGCCTATCTTTAATCATGTAAAAGAAAGTCCAGAAAGCCGCTTAAGTTGAGTAGTTGAACCTGGTCCATGGATATTTTGAAAAATTAAGTTTGTTATATACCCTCCTTTTGACATATTCAGTCGCAATAAATAATGTCAATTCCATGCTAACTGTGGTGTGCCCAATGCTGTTAGTGACAAGCTGTTGTTTTAATTGCAACATTTCTTGACACACCCTTTGTGCTTTAGTGGTTGGATTATTAGTTTAGTAATTTCTTGACACACCCTTTGTGGTTTGCCATGTGTACATGTGTGAGAGATAGTGAGAGGAGACAAGAAGAAGGGGATTTTTTTTAATTGGCTTCTTGCAGTTTTGAAAATTCAGTTTATTCGGTTACTGAAAATTCAGTTAATTCAGTTAGGCACACAAATTGATGTGCTTTGTAAAACTTGTTCATGTACTGAACTACTAATGCCTTGTGATGCTCTGAATTACTTGTGATGCCTCTGAATTACTTGTGATCACATTGAGAAAGACTTGTAAAGATGATGATCATCTTTAACAGAAAACAATTTGTGATGATTTTGCTAGTTTGCTGGGTTTTGTCTCCGACCATCGTGTCGTGATGATATTGCAGGTACCCGAGAGGCCCTTGAGTTTGCCGGAATGTCGATTAACTTCCGTTCCGGCAAATTGGTACTCCATATGTCCTATTTTCAGCAAAGGTCATGCTGAAATTTTCCGTGAATTTTAGCATGACTTTGCTAAAAATAGGACATATGGGGTACTTGTGACTAATGCATGGGCCGGGGTATCTTAGTAGTTAATTAAGTAGGATCAAGTGCGCCGGCGTACTTGTGACTAATGCATGGCTTTTAGGGTGCCTCGGTGTCGATAAAAACCGAAATGATGAAAAGTTAGGCTTTTAGGGTGCCTTGGCTCGAAAAACCCTCAATGATAAAAGCTTAGATTTTAGGATGCCTCGGTGTCGACAAACCCTAAATGATGAGACCATGATCTTGTTCCTTGACAATAACCAACTTTTTGACCAAACTTTGTTTCTATTTAGAGAGAAACATGGCCCACAACGATGAGGCCGGGGGTTCGGGCAGCAAGGCATTCTGGGAGCTGTCCCAGGAGATGGAGGAACAACCTCACTTGTATGAGGCCGCCGCCTTCCCCACCGATCCTGAGACCGCGGATGGTGCCGCCGAGGATGACCACACTGATGCCACCACTGATGGTGCCGCCGAGGATGCCACCACTGATGATGGCGGCGCACGCACAGATGGCAGCCAACCGAAGAGGCAACGGAAGGACAGGCGCCCGATCGTGCTCCGCACCCTCAAGGAGGAAGTTACTGAAGTGGACTCCAACGGGAATCCAACGGCGCCGAACGAATAGTCAAGGGGTACTCGCTTCAGCTCGGGTGCATTGTCCGGAGCACCGCCTCGATCAACACCGAGAACCCGAGGCATCCCGACCGAGGAATTTGTGCAACCTCCTCTTCACGAAGCTGCACGAACGATACAAGTTCCCCGCTGAATTTGAAAACACAAGCCTCAAAGGGAGTAAAGTGAACAATGCTGCCCTCACGAAGATGAGCAAGGCCCTGTCTACTTGGAAAAGCAATGTGAAGAGAATGATCGAGAAAGGTGAGAGTTATGAGAAGATCAAGGAGAAAAATCCTTCGATCACCGAAGATGACTACAACGACTTCAAGATCAATTGCTCGAGCACCGCAAGCTCCCAATCAAGTGAGTGGGGAAAACAAATGCGGGAGCTGAACATAGGGGAACACACACTCGGTCCCGGCGGTTACAGAGTGGCGGAGCCTATATGGGACAAGGAGGAGGCGGACCGTGCCGAGCAAGGCCTACCGCCCTCTTCGATACATCTGGCGGTGACAAGCAGACCAGGAACTTTGTCAGGCCCCGGTACAAGAAGGACCCGAAAACAAAGGAGCTTACCACGGATCCGAAGACCAGGCAGCTTGAGCTTGTTCTGGTAAGGAATACACCCCCGCGTAATTAGCTCCATATGGTTGCATTCTAATTAATGAAGCCGAATTTCTAAATGGTTCACATTCCTTCCGCAGGCGACTGAAAGCAGTAGCGCGTGGTCGACTCAGAGCAACCCTTGGGACACCACTCTAAATAGGGGGTTGAATGTAATGAAGAACAAGGATAAGCTCAATAAGCCGACGTCAGCTGGTCGTGTGGCCGGCAAAGGCTTGTTGACAAAATGGGGGTCATACTATACGCTGGTGTGCGGAAGGAGAAAAAGACCAGCTCGGAAAGCGGTAGCGAGAGGTTCAAGAACTCAAGGCACAGGTGGCGCGGATTCGGAGATTGTCCAAGAGCAAGTGGAACAACGACTCGGAGCGGCGATCACCGCCCTTGTGCCTACCTTGATCTCGGGTTGAGTGCGTGGATTGCGGGCGCCAATAGGGCCGCCCCGATTCCTAGCTTCACGGCCAGCAACTTCGCATAATGCGATGGCGGGGCCATTGGTGCCTCCAGCGAGGCGGCATTGGTGTCTCCGACGCCGCACGGGAGCTTAATGCACCGGGTGTACGCCGCCGCACCTCTGCAGCAAGCGGCCCCTCCGTCAATCGCTGCGCCCGCCGTTGGCGGTGCCTCTACATTAGCCGAGCTCGACGCCATCATCACGGTAACTAATTAAGCCTCTCTCGGCCGAGGACTTCATCTCCTTGCCTTTGATTGGGCATCCCTGACGCCCTACATGTTTTCGCAGGGCGCCGCCGACGTTCCGTGCACTCTCCTCCACTTCGTGAACAACGAGTTGGTCGATGTCGCCAAGGGCAAAATCGTTCAACCGGGCAACCCCTTGTTCCACGGTACCCTGATGCCACCCAACTTGTTTAGGGTTCAACTGGTTCGGGTGCTGCCAGGCTGCGACGACTTGTTACCTCCGAATCGACCCGTCGGGGCCGACGATGATGACGTGATGACCCTCGGCGCCTGCTGAGCTGGCCCTGCTTTGGCCGAAGAGCCAGATTCGTTTGGGGCGGGGACACCACCCCAAAGACAACACCGCCCGGTCGTGCGGCCAAGTCGGCCCCATGGCAAGACCGCCAGAACGGTGCCGGACATCCCTATGCCATCGATCCAAACATGCATCCGCACAGGATCGTAATGACGACGATTTACGACTATGATACATTTGGCAACGTCGATCAGATTTTGCCGAGCATGGAGTACGATGGCGACTTCATGGGGCCTCCTTCTCAAGAACCAAACCCAACAAAAGACGTGTGCGATCTAGCTCGTACCGTGGAGAAGCCAAGTTGCAACATGCGCCCGTCTGGCGTTCAGCTCTCGTGGAGACGCCTCATTGCCGACTTCACCGAGCCTCGAGATAGGCGAGGTGCGAAATATTATCAGCCCCAACACACTCAAGAAGGCGGTCTGTGAGCAAAACTCGGTCCCATTACAGGAGAAGAAGAAGGCACGCAAAAGAAAGACTAAGAAGGGTGCGAGCCAGCCGCACCGAGTACGATCCGTGCTCGGGGCGGGCCACCTTCACCGCAGGATATCTCGAGGAGGGTGCATGTGGCGGGTAGGGCGATGCTACCGACAAATATGCTCAATGCTGCAACCGGTGCTATGCGGAGTCTGCATGATGTTGTTCTTTCTTTGGAGAAGCGGCGTCTCGTGGAGAAGGATGTGGCATACCCGGTTTTCGCGGCCAAGGTGCCGAGGGCAAGGGCTTTGTGGATAACTCCATCGGGCGTCACGATCGCCCCTGCGTTTTGATGACATCCACGCTATGTTGAACCTTCATCCGCTGCACTACACCTTCGCTCGCTATTTTCGCTGAGTATGGAGATGCGGATCATTCGCGACAAGACCCGGACATCGTGATAGTCGACCCTTCTACATGCGTGCCAAGATCTTGGGCAGCGCTGGGACCGCAAGTCGCGAAGTTCTTACCTCGAAGGCGTCATTCGCAAACCAAGATAAGGATAACTTCCTCGTGCCTTACTTTCCCGAGTAAGTCCTCCCCTCAACCGCCCGTAACATATGAATTCTTACATTTCGATCGTTTTTCTTTAACATTCCGTGTTTTCTGCGGTGACACACGTTGCACGCTCATCCTCCTAAGCCCTAAATATTCCATGGCCACGTATTTCGACCCGGACCGTCACCGAACGTAGACTACACAAATGTCAAGAAGGTTCTTGATGATGTTCTCCCTGCCACGCCAAATCTGGAGGCACCTTCACCAGGCCTATTCGTAGCACGGCAAGCACGTATTCTCCCACAATACGACGCTCTGCTGCCAAGCAGTCACCGGGCGGTCGAAGGGTGCCTACTACGCCATCCATCACATGCGGGCGATCGTGCGGGACCATCATCAACTTCTGCTACCGAGTAAACTCCAAGATTGGGCCGCGGCGTGTCGGCAATCCAGACGCGGACCTCCGACAAGAATTCTTTCGCATCCAATGGAGTTTGCGGCATCCATCAAGATGTCCTTCGCACCTCGGGGCAGTTCTACCTCGAAATCAACCGTCCAACAGTGACATCGACACAATGCTACAAATGCAGGATGACAACGCCCGTTCTTTCATGACTCCCACGATAGACGGCGGCTTCATCCACGCCAGTCCCTTGAGTCGAGTTGTCTAGTTCTGAAACATCGATTGGGTCATGTTGTAATTAAACTTTAATGAACTTGTAGTATGTCTCTTTGGTTTCGAGAGTCGTTCAACTTAGATGTAATCGATGCTATTAATGTCTTGCTTTTCTCTTCCGATCGTTCTGTTGCATACTTATATATTGCTTATGTATTGTCTGTGAATTGGTACTAAAGTTTAGTTTGGCTAGTGCATAGCGATGCCGACGTATGTCGTTTACTAGGGTAAGGTTCCGGAGTCTCGATGACTGGGAGGAGTGTCGGAGACAGGTTCACCGATTCAGCGGTAACAGTTACAAAGGGTACACCACTAGGGCCGAGGCCGAATCTAGATACGCCCGCTATCTAGCGGGAGAGGGAGGGAGCGTTGGAGGAACCGGATGAAGACGAAGTTTCATCGTGATGATGCTCATCGTGATGACCGCAGCTCTCTTCTATGTGATGGTAGTTTAGATGATCGATATCGACTTGTAATGCGAAGATAAACTCGCTACTCGCGGTCTCGAGACTTGTAATATAATGTTCTATCTTTGTTCGGTCTTTTCAATTCGGAGACTAATATGATGAATTGTATTCGGAGACTAATATGATGAATTGTATTCAAGGACTAATCTTCTATTGTATTTGATGAATCTATTGTTGATGTGTGCTGTCTATATTTTGTCAAATTATACATTTTGTAACCTGTGCAAAAACAGAAAATAAAAAAATAAAAAACCTAATATTCATACTAATGGCGCATCACATGATGATGCGCCATTAGTATGACAGTGCATACTAATGGCGCATCACGGAAGTGCGCCATTAGTATGCTGCGTTACTAATGGCGCATCCGGAGGTGGTGCGCCAATATTAATACAAAGCACCTGGGTATACATGCCCCCAGGGAGGCATACTAATGGCGCACCCTTGCATATACTAATGGCGCACCAGGTGGTGCGCCATTAGTATACCAGATACTAATGGCGCACCAGGTGGTGCGCCATTAGTAAAAATTACTAATGGCGTGCTGTCAATGTGAAGGGCCCAGGCTATCCATTAATGGTCATATTAGGTGCGCCATTAGTAATGGTATTTCTAGTAGTGGGGGTGAGGGAAGGGCCCAGGCTATCCATTCCGGCCGGATGGTCATCGGGCAACGGCGGGGCGTGGCGGCTGTGGCGGTGGTAGACAGTGCGTCGCGGGGGGTGGGAGAAAGAGAGGCACCAGGTTTACTCGGCCGCGGCGGGAGTGAGTATATTTAGTGAGATTTGGAGGGGTATTGGGAGTTGGAGTAAAAAAAATTACTCCACTATGCCTTTTAGGGGATTGGCTAGGTGTCTCGTAAGGGAGTATAACCAAATTTTTACTCCCTTATGGCCTTTTAGGGGATCGGTTAGAAATCCCCCTATGGTCTTACCTATCCAAGGACAAACGAGCTCAACAGATTCATCATCTGTAAAGTTCTTATTGGCTGTAACCTATACAGGGAGAAACCAGCGCAAAACGTTCATTGTTTGTTTAAGATCTCATAGGCTCTTACCTACTCAAGGACCAAGCTCATAACAAAGAAATCCTTAGTTACTGGCCTAACTGAGAACCAACGGCTCCATGTCATTACCTTTACCATGCACCCAAGTCTTCTATAAGGAGCGGGCCTTCTCTAAGAAAAACATGAATAGCTTACTCTTCATCTGATTGGAATCAGTTCTTCCTATTTCATGCATTTTTTAGTTGGTATCTGCACACTACGGATTAGAATCTGATAGGTGTAGGCATAGGAGGCATCAGGAACTATAGATGATCGATGGGTAACAATAATTGCTACAGGACACAACGCCTATGCCTCTCACCCCCACTTCACCACACGGCCCCCATTCCACTCACTTCTACCCCAGCACAATCAGCTATTTTTCACCTGGTCATTGGCTGGTGATAAGTGGAATGGCTAGACTGACGGTTAATTCCGGTGAAATCTATGTATTCTGGGGTGGCGATGTGGCACTAGGCGGCCGGCGGGGTGGCGTAGGGTAGCCGAAATCGCGAGCGACCGCAAAGTGCGACAAGGCGGGTGAGGGGCTCAAGGTTCACTGCGGGTGGTTGGGTTCGTGCTACAGCAGGAATAGTTTTACGGCATCAGTTAGAGGTGATGTATATTTGTATCACCGCTAGCAAAATTTTGGGTGTGATGTAAAAAAAAATTTGGGCACCATCATATACCTATCAGACATCTGCTGGAGTCTTTGTTTTTTGCCCAAAGTGACCCAAATAGCAGTTTTTTGCACGGCGGCTGTTTTTCTTTCCCTACTTTCACCTTGCAGTTTGCTGCAGCCAAGTGCTAGGACCGTCTTTACTCCTTGCTTTCACGCAATGAAAGAAGTGCCCAAGTGCATTTCATCGAGAAATCAGGAACCGCCCCCGCGTCAGGTGACTCGGGTGGATCCAATCCCCACCGCCGTTGGAGTTGCCGTCTCCTCTCTCCTCTCCCTTGGTCGCCGTCGGAGAACGCCGCCGGGCTAAGCCCAGGCCAGTGGGTCGCGTGAAACCTCCTGGCGTATGGAGGCGTCACCAAGACCTGCGCGAGGGGTGGCGCTTGGCTGACTCCGGGCGATTGCTTGGGTGGCGATGTTGGTCACGCGGCGGTGGATCTCGTCGATCTGGTCCTCATGGAGAACTCCAAATCTGGGGCGGCAGCGCTCACGGGTGATGGATGGATGGCTTCTTGATCGCGTGGGTGGTGAGTCGCCGGTGGATCTCCTCCCCGCTGAAGCCTCTCTCCCACTGCACTTGGTGGCTTACGGTCTCGTTCATCGGCCTCGGTGCATTGGCGGGGGCAGGCAAAGGTGGATTCGGACCGAAGGAAACTCTGGATGGCTCGCTCATCTCGGCGGTGCTAACGACCAAGGTAGCCACTCTCCTTGCAGGTGCCGCCGAGGTCCCTCCCCTACACCCCAACCCCATACCCGGGTGAAGACCCAAAATCTCCTCAGATTGGGTGGCGGCGGCAGTACGCATGTCGTGCTCTTTTTGGAGGCGCCAACTAGGGTTGTTCGGGTGCTTGGTTAGAGGAACTACAGGCGGAGAGGTTGGGACTTGTGGAAGCAGGTGGTGTTCGTGAAGGAGGAATGGTGTGGCATCTGGCACGTCGACAACAGCAGGTCTCGGCGGCATATGGAGCAGCGGGGTCTCGGCGGTGGACGCGTGCTGATGGACAAGCGAGGGATGGTGACGCTGTTTGGCATCATGGTGGCGTCCACACCAGTTGGGCCTGGCATGGTCGATGCGTCAGTACCTACTCTGAAGATGGATCGGAGGAAGACGGTGACGACGGCCTCTGCAGGGTGCGCGTGCGGTGACCACTGAGCGCGCGGACCGGTGTGTGCCCCAGACCCCGGCAATGCGACTTGGTTGGGGCCTTCGACTTTAGATGTTGTGCTTTGGTGGAATGTCTGGGTTTGCGGCTCAGACAATCTACACTTCTTCATCAAGTTGATAGGAATAGCAACAGATGTTGGCGAGATGGTGACTTACTTATTGATGTATTACTTTGTAAGGTATTAATGAATAATTGATTAAATGGCCTCTGCATGCAGAGGCCCGAGGTCATCCTCCTTTTTTTTAAAAAAACTGCATGTCATCGACATGAACCAAGCTATACAATAGGAAAATGACTGCAAATCAAGAACCCAACCTTGCACGCATGTATAATTTTTTGCCGCAAACAAGCGCATATGTGGGGTAAATAATCATCCATCAGAAAGAAGGAAATACTAGCTGTGTAATTCCTCCTTGTCGTGAGGCATTTGGTCTCAGGTGTGTTTTGCTTTGTACCTTTGACCTTTGCTTTAATAATATTGTTGTGTGCATCACTAGATGCAGAGGCCGGGGCTTGCTCCTCTTTTCGAAAAAAAAAAACATTCACTTATCTCACAACAAAGCTGTAGAAACTTGTTATGAGCTGACTGTCGAAACCATTTCATATTCGCTCGATGGCTTCCTGCTCATGAAGCAGAGGAAGAAGAGGCCCCCGAGCAACTGCTGAAAGAACACGAGCACTGCCGCCTACCAAATACACCTCAGATTCCACATTTTTGTTTAGGAGATTTGAATTATTATTTTGCAGCTTTCAAAACAAATAAGTGGAGGGCAGAAATGTATAATTCTGAACGCTGAACAAGAAAGCTCCTCATTCCTGATATGACACTGATTATTCATGGGCTAACGATGTTCCATGATCTGTTTTCTCTCATTAATATGTATCATGCCTACTAATTTCAGAGCATAGTTTGCAGAGCTACATCTTTTAACTGAATATTGCGCAACATTTTGGGCTGGTGCGTTGCGGGGTCACCTGGAATTTGTCACGCTAACACTAATAGGAAATGTTCGTGATAAAAGTGAAACAAGCTCACGCAAGGTTCGTAGGTTGTAGCCTAATAGTCCATGAGAACTTTATTAATGCTCTCGTAGCTCGTATCCTAATAACGATCAAAACTTTATTTAGTGCTCTCATAGGTCGTAGCCTAATAGTCTGACCAGCAGAGGACAAACAAGCTCAGAAACTTCATCATTTGTTTCAAGTTCTTGGTGTCTTTGACATACCCAAGGAAAAACAAGCACAACAGATTCATCATCTTTTTAAGGTCTCATAGGCTCTTACCTACCCAAGGACAGACAAACTCAGGAGATTCATCATTTGTAAAGTTCTTATTGCCTACCTACACAAGGAGAAACCAGCACAAAAAGTTCATCGTTTGTTTAAGATTTCATATGCTCTTACCTACTCAAGGACCAAGCTCATAACCAAGCAACCCTTAGTTACTAACCTAACAGAGAACCAACAACATCAGGTCATTACCTCTACCATGTACCCAATTCTTCTATAAGGAGCAGGCCTTCCCTAAGCCAAACATGAATAGCTCACTCTTCATATGATTTCTTTGTAGAATTGGTTATTTCTATTTCATGCTTTATTTATTTGGTATCTGCACACCACGGATTAGAATCGGATAGGTGTAGGCATAGGAGGCACCAGGAACTATAGATGATCCATTGGTAACAAGAACTGCTGCAACGCGGAACCTATGCCTCTCACCCGAACTTCAACACACCGCCCTCATGTCTCTCACTTCTAACCCACATCTGAACTATTTTCCACGCGGTCATTGACTAGTGATAAGTGGACCGGCTAGGTGCCTAGGTGAAAGGTTAATTCTGGTGAAATCTATGTATTCAGGGGTGGCAACATGGCACGCGGCGTCTGGAGCTGGAACGACGACAGGGGGCGACGAGGCAGCTGCGGGGTGAAGGTTCATTCTGGGCAGTTGCGTTCGCGTGTCAGCTACAGTCAAAGGTGGAGTATATTAGTATCATCTATAGCAAAATTTTGGGCGTCATGTAAACTTGTTTGGGCACCATAGCATCTGGAGCCTTTTTTCGCCCAAAGTGACCCAAATGGCAGTTTTTTGACACGCTGGCTATTTTGTGTCATATTTTGAAGATTTTTTTTTCGAAAAGGAGGTATACCCCCGGCCTCTGCATCTCTTGATGCACACAGCCATTTATTAAAAAGTATCTCAAAGGTTTCAAAGGTTCCAAACGAAGGTCTCGAAAATAAACAAAGGTCGTACTAAGCGAAAAAAAGCCACAAGCGGTTAAAAATAAAAATTCACAACCGGCGCCAGCAAGACTAGGAGACAAACAAAGGTCATATTTTGAAGATGCTCTTAGTAGATAACTTAAGACTCAAATCGGGGTGGAGGTGTGCTTTATGTTGGACTATTTTAAATTGTTGCAACGATATTATCCAAATCAATGCATATGTAGAGCTGAATAATATCTCACATGGACCATCGAGTCAAGGATCTACTAATACGAGTGAGTAGAAAACAGTAGAAGACGAACATGTCTCACATGTGTCCACTACACGGGAACGCACGAAAACGCAAAGAACATACCAGTGTCTTCCTTTTTTTAGTGGAAGAACAGATTAAATTAATTTCAAGGAATTCACAGTAGAAATCCAAGCCTTGCCTGATCTGATTTTCCTTATTTCTTAGTTCTTACACACTATGTATAACTTTTCGCCACAAACAAGCGCAGATGTAAGGTAAATATCCATCAGTCTGCTTGTACTTGCTATCGCCCTGAGTTTTACCTGTTAAAGAAAATGCAGTTTCAGTTACCGCTCCCAGATGATGCAAAGTACTGTAGGTGGGTGCGCCGTGCCCATGACCATGCGCGCGTCGTGCCTGGCGTCATCGACCGATAGCGCCACCACGTTCATCGACGCGATGGCCAGCTTGCGCGCCCCCAATGACTTTGTTGTTGCATCCGCTGTCTCTGAAAGATTGCCTAGGTGCAGCAGTGTTCCTGCCATCTTCAGATTTCATGGATGGAATGTAGTTTTGTTTATAGTTTTGAGATGCCACTGCATGGATTTTTTTTTTTTTTGTATTTTCATCCCAAAGACTAGCCGATCTTATGTTAAGTCTTTTACTCTGGTACAATCCCTTGGCTTCAAGCAGTTTACTAGTGTGGCAGGTAAGTGCTTTCCTGAAATTATATTCTTGGATGGAGAGAGCTCTTTGATCTTCAAGCTGCATTGTTCAACTGATTTACTGATCTGTGAAAGGTTCTTGCTCCATCTCTTGAGCCATCTTCTGGTGGCCTTATACGTGGCAACAATGTCTTGGGCGGGGTGGCTAACTGGCTATACAAGGTGGCATTGTTCGTTACAGTTAGTTTCATCAATGTGAAGGAAACCAATTGCGACCACAGTCATGCAGCATGGGTAGAGCCGTAGAGTAATTGAGATGCTCGTGATGGTCATCTATACCTACTAATAAAAGAAATAGGTATTCTTAGTCCGTCATGCTATTTTATAGAAAAAATCCTGATGTTTTTTACATTAAACCTGCAGTAGATATCAAATGTTTTTTAAAATACTCATATCTTTTAAACCGTAATTCCAAATTTAACGTATTATATACTGATTAGAAAAATATATAAAATATAAATATGATGTTATTTTATCTGTTAACAATTTTAAAAAAATACTATCTAGGCTGCAATGTTAATCAACAATGCATTATCCGTCTTTTTTTTCATACCGGTACTGATTCAAATTGGGGATGAACACCTCAGCAAAATCAGGATTGGACATCAAATTAAAGATAAATTTGTTAGACGCACCAATAAATAAGGACATGCATGACAAGAAATAAAAGAACCAAACAAAGATGGGATGTCTGCTATTAAATAAATAAAAGAGAAAATGCAGATGAGATCCGACAAAGATGAGATGTTGCGCTATTCTCCTATATATAAGAACAAAAAGAGATGACGTGCATGAAAAAAGTAAAAAGGAGGCATGCATGACAAAAAATAAAATAAAAGACAAGTTTGGTAAGAAATAAATAGTGATGGGACTAATACTTATGACATGTATGGCAAGAAATAGTGATGAAATAGGGGCGCAAGTACCTGCGGCAACATGAGACCATAAAAAATGTTCTTTTCCAGACAAAAAAATCTACTTTTAGATTAAATAATCATGTATCTTATTAGCAACTTTTTTAACTCTTCATATATTTTAAAAATAGCTACAAATTCTCAAATTATAGAACATTTTTTGTAAATTAAGAGCGTGTGGTATTTTTTCTCCCGGTGCAACGCACTGGTCTTTTTTCCAGTTAGTAGTAAAATTTGCAAAGCTTGTTTTTCATGTCTCTCCCTGTCACATTTTTTCTCTATTATTTTTATTTAGTGTTCTTCTCATTTGTGTCTGCGTGTCATTTTTTTCATGTGTGTATCTAGTTTGTTTGCTTTACTGCGTGTTATTAGTAGTAAAATGTGTCAGTCAATTCTACTCTACTGGGAATGAGAAGTAGCACCCAAGGCCGAGTCCCGTGAGCCTCGGCCTAAGATGTGGACGCCGTGGACGGTCATAGCGAATCGCCAATGAGGGATGGGACAAGAACTTGCCGGAGGCGAGGCATGGGAGAGAGGGGAGAGAAATCAGGTTGGATGCAATCTCTTAATTAAATGATGAGACAAATTTTGTGCCTCCGTTTAGGGGAAAAAAGGTTGGACGCAATCGAATCAAACAGTGCTCTGTTCGTTCTAATCCAGAAAACGGTTGGAGGAAGAAGAAACATATCTGTTCGTTCACTTTCCGATCCAACGATTTGAATGCAATTGATTGAAATTGGAAAAATCGCCTCAGGTCTAGGCGGTCTTTTTCAATTAGCCATTGCACATCAGATAATCCCAGGATAATTGTGGAAGGTGGTCGTGACAATGCCAATTTAAACAACTATTCAAATTTAGACAATGAGAAGGGGAATCTTTTAGATTTTTCATGAAGTTCAATCCAGAAAATAATAATCAAGAGTACATCCTAGAGGTGAAACTTATGACGATTTATCTTGCCAAGAGACATGGACGGTCTAATTAACACATTGAGTCAGAAAATACTAGTATCAATTAGGCGAACTTGTACCTCTTTTCTCTCGGCTAATTGCATCATCTTGATGTAGAGACCGAAGATCAATACTTCTAAAATAAACTTATGAAATGCAGTGTTTGTTTAAAGCTCTTGGGGCCTAATAGACTGACCTAGCCGAGGACAAACAAGCTCATGGCATTGATCTTTTGCTTCAAGTTCTCATTATATCTTTCTTTCTTTTTTTTGCGCGTGAAATTCTCATTATATCTGACCTACTCGGAGAGAAACAAACATAACAATGTTGGTTCTTACCTACTCAGGGTCCAGCTCATAACCAAGGAATTCTTACCTATTAAAGTGACGAAAACCAATGGCTTCATGTCATTACCTCTACCATGCACCAAAGTCTTTTATATGGAGTGAGCCTTCCCAAAGCCAAAGATGAATAGCTTATTCCTCGTCTTATTTCTCTGTAGTGGAATTATTGATTCCTGTTCCGTGCATTATTTGTTTCATATCTGCATGCTAGGGACTGGAATATTGTAGGTGGGAGCATAGGAGGCACCAGGAACTATCGATGATTAACGGATAATCAAAACAGCAACTCGACATTGCCCTGCTGCATCTTTCCTCCTACTCTACCATACCTGCTTTCTCTTAGTCACTGATGACAAGTGTACTGGATAGATCCACCTAGTGCATATTCTAATTTTAGATTGGCTGGATCTAAGCAAGTATCTGTTGAATCTTCATTCTTCTCCCCGCAAAAATAAATAAATAATCATTCTTCTGGAGCCAAAATTTTGTTGCCCAAAATGACCCAAATGTCTGTTTTTTGTCATGGAGGCTATTTTTGGTTTTATGTTGGAAATGCTCTTAGTAGACAGCTTAAGACTCAAATCCGGGTGGAGGCGTGGTTTACGTTGGAATCTTTTAAACTGTCGCAATGACATTATCCAAACATGTTAGAGCTGAGTAATACTATGACTCGCACATGGACCATTGAGTCAAGGATCTACTACTACGAGTGAGTAGAAAATAGTAGACAGACGAACAGGTCTCACATGGTTATTACTACTTCCTCCGTTCACTTTTTTAAGTCGTTTCACACAACTGAAAATGGGATGTTTTGTATGATGTCTGAAATGTCTTCAGCGCCTTATAAAAGTGAACAGAGAGAGTAATAAAATTTGCAAAGCTTGTTTTTCATGTCTCTCCTTATACATTTTTTTATCTTTTCTTTGTATTTAGTTTTCTTCTCTTTTTGTGTCCGCGTGTCATTTTTCTCATGTGTGTATCTGGTTTGCTTTGCTTTACTACGTGTTATTTAGTAGTAAAATGTGTCGGTCGATTCTAATCTGCTGGGAACGAGAAGTAGCACCCAAGGCCGAGTCGGGTGAGCCTCGGCCTAAGATGTGGACGGTCAGGGCGCCGGCAATGAGGGATCGGATCATCAATTGCTGGAGGCGGGGCACGGGAGATAGGGGAGAGAAATCAGGTTGGATGCAATCTCTTAATTAAATGATGAGGCAATGCCCCCGTTCGGGAGGGGGGGGGGGAGGTTGGATACAATCGAATCAATCGGTGCTCTGTTAGTTCTAATCCAGAAAACAGTTGGAGGAAGAAGAAACATATCTGGCAGTTTGTTTTCCGATCAAACGATTTGAATGCAATTGATTGAAATAGGAAACAATTAAGTCGCCTCAGATTTAGGTAGTCCTTTTTAATTTGCCCTTGCATATCAGATAATCCAGAGTAATTGTGAAAGGTGGTCGTGATTGTGCCAGTTCAAACACATTCCTGAAGTCGGAGCTGCAGAGGAGGTGACTCCGCGGTGACGATGACACGAGACGGATGATCGGTTCCAGTGCCGGCTCGACGCAGGCCCAGTGCTTTTCCCTTGCAATGCTCGTCGACAAAGTCTGAGCTGCCTGGTCGTCAGCGCGTGTGGTGGACTGTTTGGCATCGACCGGCACAGACCTTGGCGCTTGAGTGGTGAGGGCTTCATCGGTGGTCGTTGAAGGTGGAGTCGCCCTCGCGGAGGAGTGATGACGATGACACCGGATTGCAATCTCGACGGCATGTGTGCGTTCTTGTGTGGGTTGCCATGTTGCCATGTTTGCCTTGTTTTTGCGGGCATGTTGTGACGGTTTTCGTCTAGTTTTCCGTTAATTAATTGGGCAACTCTCTTCGACCATTTTTAATGAATCGGGCCCTAAGGGACCGCGTTTCAAAAAAATGGACAATGAGGAGAAGGGGAATCTTTTGAGATTTTCCCGAAAGTTCAGTCCCCAAAAATTGTTATAAAATAAACGATGAAATGTAGTGTTTGTTTAAAGCTCTTGTAGCCTAATAGACTGACCGAGCCGAGGACAAACAAGTTGAGGGCATTGATCTTTTGTTCGAAGTTCTCATTGTATCAGACGTACCCGGAGAGAAACAAACACAACAAATTTGGTTCTTACCTACTCAGGGACCGGGCTCAAAACCAAGGAATTCTTACCTATTAAAGTGACGGAAAACCAATGGCTTCATGTCACTACCTCTACCATGCACCAACGTCTTTTATATGGAGTGAGCCTTCCGAAAGCTAAAGATGAATAGCTTATTCCTCGTCATTTCTCTTTAGTGGAATTATTGATTCCTATTCCGTGCATTATTTGTTTTATATTTGTACACTAGGGACTGGAATATTGCAGGCGTAGGCATAGGAGGCACCAGGAACTATCGATGATCAGCGGATAATCAAAACAGAAGCTGGACGCAGCCCCGCTGCATCTTCCTCCTACTCTACCATACCAGCCAGTAGTGCCTGGAACCACCTAGTGCAGATTCTTGATGATGATCAGCCTAACCAAACATCTAAGCAAGTCTCGGTTGAATCTTCATTCTTCTGGTATTTTTCTTTATCTATTGAAGCCTATATATGCCGACTTAGTGAATGTTAAATATAACTTTCGCATTAAATTTATTAGAAAGCTCAACCTTCCCTTTGAAAATCTTTATTCGGTATCGACGTCGAGGAGTGGCTTTAACAAATAGGACAAGCTAAAATTAGAATGGTTGTAAGATAATGCAGGTTCTGTGATCAAGATGGAAATACTATGCATTTGTTTTTATCTTCCCATTTGCACGCTTTTACGTTGGACTTTTTGAAACTGCCGAAATGACATTTTCCAAACAAAATCATATGTAGAGCTGAGTAGGAATCTCAGATGGACCAACAAGTCAAGAAATTATGGATGGGTAGGAAAACATTAGACAGACAGACAGATGCATACACTACACAACACAAACACATGACGCAGAGCTCATAGCAAGAACAGGTGCAGATTAATTCCAACGAATTCGCAGGCCCTCACTGAATACCAGAATAACAAGAAGGGTAAACCATAAACCGAATTATGGCAATAGCAAAAGGAACCAACGACGCAATAAACTATGCCACAAACCAAACGATGGCGGACATTTTACTCCAACACTCCTCCTCACGTCTATGCTCCTTTGGAGCTATATGACGTGGGCAGCGGAAGCGGGGGCAGGCCGCAATTATTTATTGCATTTATTGGGTTTTGAACCCTGAACCTTTTGGTTGTAAGTTTATGCACCTAACCAGTTCACCCATCAGACTGATCTGATGGAAGAGACTAGGTAGCACATTATACGTCAACACTCCCCCTCACGTGTGGCTCCCTCAGACCTAAACGTGGACCGAAAATGAGCTGCTATTTAATTGCGCCAGCCGGGTCTTGAACTCAAGACCTCTTGGCTCTGATACCATGTAGAAGTGCATGCTCTAGCCAATGCAACCAAAAGACCGATCTGAAGGAGAGGGTCGGACATTTTACTCCAACAAGGAATAATGGGAACTGTGAATCAAGAATCGAACCTTGCCTGATATGGTTGCCTTATTTCGTATACATGCATGTACAAGTTTTCACCGCACACAAGCACAAATGTGGGGTAAATACTCACCCATCAGGAAACACAAAAACTATCTCTCAGACTATATGTAAACTCCTCCACTACTTCCACTTAACTCGCAAAGAATAAAGCCGTAGGAACTTGCTAAGCGCTGACGGTGGAAACCATTTCGTATTCGCTCGACGGCTTCCGTCTCTTGGAGCAGAGGAAGAAGGCGCCCCCAAGCCACTGCTGAAAGAAGAGAAGCGTGGCCAGCAGGACCACCCCAGGTATGACGATGTCCCACGCGAGGCTGAAGTGGTCGTCGTGAGAGCTCGCGTAGATGTAGGATGGCCTCATGCTGCGCACAAAGTGATGGGTCTTGGACGCATCGTATGCATGAGGCAGCGCACGCAGCATGGTGCCCCCGCCAGATATTGCTTTCAGGCGGGATTTGATTGACCCTCATCTTATATCATGGTAAAATCTTTTATACAGATTGAATTCGATTAACAAGACACAAGGACGAGATGAGTTTCGTTGGAGTCTCACTACATCTGGGTCCTTCACAATCGACTCGATGTACCGTGCACTCACTCATTCAGAAGTTCCAGTGAATAATAACATGAAAATTTAGAAGTCCGAGATTTCACTAAATGTTAAGATCTCACTCATTCAGAGGTTCCAGTGGATAATAACATGAAAATTTAGAAGTCCGAGATTTCACTAAATGTTAAAATCTTCATGTGGTATCTTTGAAGGGGAGTTGTGCTAACCAAAGATAACCTCATCCGCCGCAACTGACAAGGAAGCAAGAAGTGTAGTTTTTGTGCTCATGATGAGACAATTAGACACCGCTTTTTTCAGTGCAAGGTTGTGCTTTCTACATGGCCGGTCATCCAAGTAGCGTCTAATTTGTATCCGCTCATAAATATAGGCAATATTTTTGGTCATTGGTTGGTTGGGTATTCCAAATAGGTTTAAAATGCTAATAAGGATAGGAGCGTATGCCTTGTTATGGCCGCTTTAGCTATATAAAAATGATTTGGTTTTTTATAGCAAAAAATGCTCTCTTTTATAGATTATTTTCTGTTGTACGCACTTGCTTCGTATGTGGTCTACTCTACATCAAATGGAGTGCCAACCGTTGTTCAAGGCGGTGTGTATGTCGTTGGAGCGGGTGGCCATCGAGATTTTTACCTAACATGGATGGCAGCATAATCGCTAGTCGGTTCATCATCTCCTTTAACATAGGCATAGTGTTGGCCATATGACTCTTCTGTTGCCGATATATCGGATCTTTATTTATTTTTGGCAGACTATTGATATTGGCTGTGTGCATTTTAAATATGCAGAGGACAGGTGTTGCTAATCATGCTTTGTATGCGCTTGATGTTACATTTTGAATTAACAAATGCACCCTTTATCAAAAAAAGGAAAAGGATCTGCGAATCAAGAACCAAGCCTTGACTGATCTGGTTTTCCTTCTTTCTTACGCACGCATGTATATTTTGTTCACCACAAACAAGCGCAAATGTAAGGTAAATATCCATTAGTCTGCTTGTACTTGCTATCACCCTGAATTTTTTAACATTTCGGGCTGGTACGTTACAAGGTCGCCGGGAATTGTTACGCTAACACTAGTAGCAATTGTTCCCGATAAAACTTAAAGCACAAGCAAGGTTCTTCAAAGTTAAAATCTCTACGTTCACCCTACGCATATACGCATATCACTTGTGAGAAAAGTGTGAATGACCAAATGGTGGACAGGCTATATATGGTGGCACAATGGGTTGGCCTGCTCGCATTCCTAGTAAACAGAGTACACATGAGTTGCTAGCACTTATTTAACAAGATACTAAATTATGCTAGACTTAACAGGATACTAACCCATCTTAGCATTGTAGTAGTAGCATTAATCTGAGAAAGAAATGCATAAATGCAAGATCTTACCGGATCTGGTTAAATCTAAATAGTTCTGTTGTATGGTACTCCCTTCGTTCCAAAATAGATGACTCAACTTTATACTAAGGGAGTAATTCTTTGCTCACCCCTCCACTGCCCGGCACCATGTGCGATAGCTGCTGTCATGCCAAGGGATCGCCTTTCGTCATCCAAGCAGGGCATATGTACGGCGGAGGCATGCAATGTGCCTTGATCCCGATTGATCAAGCCACTCATGGTAGATTCTGCCGACGTCATGGGCATAAGCTCTTTGTGGTGCGAGCTGAGATAGAGGAGTTGAGCTCCTTCCATGAATGGTGTAGGTTTTGTCGACGTCATGAGCACAAGCTCTTTGTGGTGCGAGCTGAGACAGAGGAGTAGAGCTCCTTCCATGGCACGTACTCCCTCCGTCCGGAAATACTTGTCGGAGGAATGGATGTATCTAGATGTATTTTAGTTTTAGATACATCCGTTTTTATGCATTTCTCCGACAAGTATTTCCGGACGGAGGGAGTAGATGATTCGCTAATTTGGGATGCTCTTCGCAGAAAACGAATGGTCTCGATTTGTGTACTATGAAAGGTGGTCGTGGTAATAGCCGTTTGAAGAGTCTTTCAAGTTTGAACAATGAAGAAATCTTCTGAGATTCTCCTGAAAGAAGACATCCTCGAGGCGAGTAAACTAATGAATGGTTTATCCTGGCAAGACAATGGACTGGGTAGTTCACATGTCAGAAAACATTGCCAATTTGAGTCGGAAGGTGTTGACAATTGTGTGAATTTGGTTCTACTTATTTAGCTCGTTAGCCCTTTTATGTTGGCTAGCTGTGTTTTCTTAGTGTAGATATTGAACATCAAAACTTTAGTTTTTTCTAACAAATATATTCCTTGTTTATTGCTCTTGTAGCCTAATAGTCTGACCTAGCAGAGGACAAACAAACTCAGAAAGCTCACATTCGTTTCAAGTTCTCGGTGTCTTTTACCTACCCAAGGAAAAACAAGCACAACAGATTCGTCATCTATTTTAAGGTCCCATAGGCTCTTACCTACCCAAGGACAAACAAGCTCAGGAGAATAATCATTTGTAAAGTTCTTATTGCCTACCTACACGCGGAGAAACCAGCACAAAATTTCATAGTTTGTTTAAGATCTCATATGCTCTTACCTACTCAAGGACCAAAGCTCATAACAAAGGAATCCTTAGTTAGACATCATGTCATTGCCTCTACCATGTACCCAATTCTGCTCTTCTTCTATAAAGAGCAGGCCTTCCCTAAGCCAAGCATGAATAGCTCACTCTTCTGATTTCTTTGTACTGGAATTGGTTATTCCCATTTCATGCTTTATTTAGTTGGTATCTGCACACCACGGATTAGAATCTGATAGTTGTTGGCATGGGAGGCACCAAGAACTATAGATGATCGATGGGTAACAGGAATTGCTAGACTACACAACCCCTATGCCTCTCACCCCTACTTCACCACACAACCCTCGGTCCTCTCACTTCTACCCCACCACATCTGAACTATTTTCCGCGCGGTCATTGACTGGTGATAAGTGGACCGGCTAGGTGAAAGGTTACCTCTGGTAAAATCTATGTATTCCGGGGTGGTGGCATGGCACGGGGAGGCTGGACATGAAACGATGGCCGCGGGGACGAGCCAGCTGTGGGGTGAAGGTTCATTCTGGGTGGTTGCGTTCGCGTGGCAGCCGCAGTCAAAGGTGATCTGTAGCAAAATTTTGGGCGTGATGTAAAATTGTTTGGGCACCATATACATACCTAGGGCATCAGCTGGAGCCCTTTTTCGCCCAAAGTGACTGAAATGGAAAATTTGTGTCACGGCGGCTATTTTTTGTCATATGTTGGAGATAGTAGATAACTTGAGACTCAAATTCGGGTGGAGGTCTGCTTTACGTTGGACTGTATTAAACTATCACAACGGTATTGTCCAAATCAATGTATATGTAGAGCTGAATAATATCTCATGGACAATCGAGTCAAGGATCTACTGCTACGAGTAGAAAACAAACAGGTGCAAACATGCGTACACTACACAGGATACGCACGAAAACACAAAGGACACAGAAAGAACAGACGAGAGTTTTCCCTTTTTTTTAGTGGAAGAACAGATTAGATTAATTTCAAGGAATTCGTAGAAGAAATTCACATGGGCTAGCTGCCTAATAGTACCATAGGAGAAGGAGCTAAGAATCAAGAGCCAAGCCTTGCCCTGATTGTTTTCCTTCTTTCTTACACACGCATGTATAACTTTTCGCCACAAACAAGCGCAAATGTAAGGTAAATATCCATTTATCACCAAAGCTACCTGTCAAAGAAAATGCAGTTTCAGTTATCACTCCCAGGTGATGCAAAGTAGGTGCGTGCGCGCACGGTGCCGCGGGTGTCGGAGTTCTGTATGAAGTTGCCAATGACCATGCGCATGTCGTGCTTGGCGTCATCGGCAGATAGCGCCACCATATTCATCGATGCGACGCCCAGTGTGTGTGTCCCAATGACTTTGTTTTTGCAAATGCTGGCGCCAGCGATTGCCTTGGCATCGTCGGAGGTTCCAAGTCTGTCTCTGAAAGAACCTGAAAGAATGCCAAGGTGCAGGTTCCTACCATCTTCAGTTTTCAAGGATGGAA
The DNA here is from genome assembly GCA_021605145.1 of Aegilops bicornis. Classification (NCBI taxonomy): domain Eukaryota; kingdom Viridiplantae; phylum Streptophyta; class Magnoliopsida; order Poales; family Poaceae; genus Aegilops; species Aegilops bicornis. Next base: position 655,992,764 of record CM038669.1, on the reverse strand, counting down.
TGTAGTTTTGTTTATAGTAGTTTTGAGATGCCACTGCATGGACTTTTTTTTTGGCATTTTCATCCCAAAGATTAGCCGATCTTATATTAACTCTTTTTCTTGGGTACAACCTCTTGGCTTCAAGCCAGTTTACTAGTGTGGCAGGTAAGTGCTTTCCTGAAATTCTATTCTTGGATTGGATGGAGAGAACTTTTCAATCTTCATGCTGCACATTGATCAATTTGTTTAGTGATCTGAGAGAAGTTCTTGCTCCGTCTCTTGAGCCATCTTCTCGTGGCCTTATACCTGGAAACAATGTCCTGGGCAGGGGTGGCTATACAAGGTGGCATTGTTCGTTCCAGTTAGTTTCATAAATGTCAAGGAAACTTATTGCGGCCAGTCATGCAGCATGGGTAGAGTAATTGAGATGCTCGTGGTGGTTATTAGTAGTAAAATTTGCAAAGCTTGTTTTTCATGTCCCTCCTTATCACATTTTTTTCTCTTTTCTATTTGTTTAGTTTTCTTCTCTTTTTTGTGTCTGTGTGTCATTTTTTTCATGTGTGTATCAAGTTGGCTTTGCTTTACTGCATGTTATTAGTAGTAAAATGTGTCAGTCAATTCTATTCTACCGGAAATGAGAAGTAGCACCCAAGGCCCAATCGGGTGAGCCTCGGCCTAAGATGTGGACGTCATGGACGGTCATGGCATCGCCAAATGGGGGAGAACTTGCCAGAGGCGAGGCACAGGAGATAGGGGAGAGATATCAGGTTGGATGCAATCTCTTAATTAAATGATGAGGCAGATTTTATGCCTCCGTTTCGAAAAAAAAATGCTCTGTTCGTTCTATTCCAGAAAACCGTTGGAGGAAGAAGAAACATATTTGGTCGTTCGTTTTCCGATCCAACGATTTGAATGCAATTGATTGAAATTGGAAAACAATGAAGTCGCCTCAGGTTTAGGTGGTCCTTTTTAATTAGCCGTTGCACATCAGATAATCCCAGAGTAATTGTGAAAGGTGGTCGTCACAGTGCCAGTTCAAACAATTATTCAAATTTAGACAATGAGGAAAGGGGAATCTTTTGAGATTTTTCCTAAAGTTTAGTCCGCAAAATAATAATCAAGAGGACGTCCTCAAGGTGAAACTTATGACCGATTTATAAGGCCAAGAGACATGGACGGTCTAGTTAACACATTGAGTTAGAAAATACTATCAGTTAAGTGAATTTGTACCTTTGTTCTCTTGGCTAATTGCATCATCTTGGTGTAGAAACTGAAGGTCAATACTTCTGAAATAGACTTATGAAATGTAGTGTTTGTTTATAGCTCTTGTAGCCTAATAGACTGACCTAGCCGAGGACAAACAAGCTCAGTGCATTGATCTTTTGTTTGAAGTTTTGATTGTATCTGACCTACCCGGGGAGAAACAAACACAACAAATTTGGTTCTTACCTACTCGGGGACCGAACTCATAGCCAAGGAATTCTTAGCTATTAAAGTGACGGAAAACCAATGACTTCATGTCACTACCTCTGCCCAAGTCTTTTTATATGGAGTGAGCCTTCCGAAAGCCAAAGATGAATAGCTTATTCCTCGTCATTTCTCTGTAGTGGAATTATTGATTCATATTCCGTGCATTTTTTGTTTCATATTTGTATGCTAGGGACTGGAATATTGTAGGCGTAGGCATAGGAGGCACCAGGAACTATCAATGATCAACAGATAATCAAAGCAGCAACTAAACATAGCCCCGCTGCATCTTCCTCCTCACCATACCACCTATTTCCCAACCGGTCACTACTGATGGCAAGTTTGCTGCCTGGATCCACCTAGTGCAGATTCTTGATGATTATCTAACCAAGGATCTTCCAAGCAAGTCTCGGTTGAATCTTCATTCTTCTGGTCTTTTCTTTTTAGTTCTTTTGAGACCTACATATACCGACTTGGTGAATGTTAAATATAACTTCCGCATTGAACTTGGCTCAACCTTCCCTTCAAAAATCTTTATTCGGTATCTACGTCGAGGAGTTGCTTTAACAAATAGGACAAACTAAAATTAGAATGGTTGTAAGAAAATGCAGGTTCTGCGATCAAGATAGAAATACTATGCATATGTTTTTATTCTTCTCATTTGCATGCTTTTACGTTGGACTATTCAAAACCGTCGCAATGACATTATCCAAACCAATGCATATGAAGAGCTGAACAGGCATCTCAGATGGACCAACGAGTCAAGAAACTAGGATGGGTAGGAAAACAGTAGACAGACAGACAGTTCTCAGATGCATACACAAACACACAAAAATGCAGAGCTCATAGCAAGAACAGGTGCAGATTAATTCCAACGAATTCGCGGGCCCTGACTGAATACCAGAATAACAAGGAGGGTAAACCATAGACCGGATTATGGCAATAGGAAAAGGAATCAACAATTCAAGAAACTATGTATGAGTAGAAAAACACTAGACAGACAGGCAGGTCTCAGATGCATACGCTACACAGCAAACACACGAAAGCGCAGAGCTCACTGAAAGAGCAGGTGCAAATTAATTCCAACGAATAGCCCTGACTGAATACCAGAATAACAGGGAAGGTAAACCATAAACCAAACGATAGCATAGGAAATGGAACTGTGAATCAAGAACCAAACCTCTTGCCTGATCTGGTTTCCTTCTTTTGCATACATGCATGTATAAGTTTTCGCCACAAACAAGCGCCAATGTGGGGTAAATATTCATCCATCAGGAAACAGAAAAAACTATCTCTCAGAGTATATGTAAACCCCTCCTCTACTTCCACTTATCTCGCGATGAATAAAGCTGTAGGAACTTGCTAAGAGCTGACGGTGGAAACCATTTCGTATTCGCTCGACGGCTTCCGTCTCTTGGAGCAGAGGAAGAAGGCGCCCCCAAGCCACTGCTGAAAGAAGAGAAGCGTGGCCAGTAGGACCACCCCACAAGGTATGACGATGTCCCACGCGAGGCTGAAGAGGTCGTCGCGAGAGCTCGCGTAGATGTAGGATGGCCTCATGCTGCGCACGAAGTGATGGGTCCTGTATGCATCGTATGCATGAGGCAGCACACGCAGCATGGTGCCCCCAATGTAAAACACAGGGGAAAGCGCTCTGACTTTAGAGGCTGAGAACACATTCAGGATGACCTGGGGGAGCAGGAACCCATCGAGCAATAAGCCCCCGTAAGGGACAATGTCCTCCCAGAATGTATGTCGTGACGGCATGAGGCGAGCAATTTGCCTCATCATCCTTCTGCTATGGTTGGTTCTCATGTGCACAATCGCTGTTATAACTCCACCTATAATGTACAGCGGCAAGCACACCCAGAGCACTTTCCTCTCTGCAGCCCATGCCTCGTGTTTGCTTCCATCCACAGAAGACCGTGCAGACCATGCCAACTGAAGAAGGCGCAGCTGCAGCAGAAACGTCGCCATTGTGATAATTCGCACCATGACCTCATTCACCTCAAGCCAACCACCACCGGAGAAGGGAACAGTCTGTTTGTTGCTGTGCTTGAAAAGAGCCTCAAAGTTGAGCACAAGAGGGGTCATGTAACCCAGAGCGAGCACGACAAGCATAGTGATTGACATAGCAGGGAGCGCTTCAGGGACCTTCCTGACATGGAACAGCTGCACAGCAATGAAGGCACACGACAGAGTCATTGAGATGAGGGCCATGGTGCTTTCCAAGTCCATTCTCCATATTGATTCTTCCACTTGGCCTATGTACATCCCATATGAATCAATGTCCAGCGTTTCAAAGAAAAGAGGGTCGGTCTTGCCCCTCAAGCTTATAATTTTCCCCTGGACATGTTGTGCTGCTTTCGCATCCAGACTAGCAAAGTGAGCCGTTATCAGAATCTTACAGTCTGAGGAGGAGACATTAACCCGTCGACATGCGATCAGGCACAAGGAGCCTGTCTCGGTGTCATAAACACCTTCCGCCGAGATCTGTTGCCGCTGAAATGTTGCTTGTGACCAACGCCCGACATAGCGGATATTGTAGCTGACATTAAGTAACCTCTGCTTCGTCTCCAGCACTGCAGGGCGAGCGGAAAGGTCCATGAGCACAAAAGAGCTCCCACCAGACAACATGGACCCGATTGTGATCGGCGATGCGTACCCAGAACCACCCCATTTCTGCAAGTTGAACCGGAACGCCAAGTCTAGATATGAATTCCTATCTGGGAACTTGCCCTTCCTCTTCTTGTTCAGGCCATACTGCTTGTAATACTTGGTTGCCTCCTCAACCTTGGTGTAGTTGTACTTCAAACCCCCAAAGTTACCCCTAACCGCAGTTGAATATCCGGCAATGCCCTGGTCGCCTTTCAGGCTGGTGTACCAGACCAACCCTGCAGAAAAGCTCCGTTCCTGGATCGACCACACTCCCGGGAACCAGAAGGTCATCCCAATCCCGCACTCACCGACCGCCAATTCCGCACGGGATGATCCTGAATTTACCACATGGCATCCTTTCAAGCATAACCTGTTGGAATTGTGATCCCAGAAGCCCTCTGCCACAATCGCCTTCTCGGTGACCATGAAGTAATACCTGGAATAATCTGACATGTTGGAGAAGGCCACATAGACACGCACGGCGCCGTCGGCCGCGCAATGCACCCTGTTGACGAACATGTGCGTCTGGTTGATCCCCAGCGAGGAGGCGGCCGACTCGCCGCCGTTGCCGTAGTCCAGCCTGAACCCCGGCTTGAGCAGCGACCTGAGGCCGGGGCAGGTGAAGTCCCTCCCGCCGAACAGCTGGCGGACGTCGCGGCCATCGGCGGGCGGGCGAGGGCAGGACGCGCTCTCGGCGTAGGCGTACCCCTCCTCCGCGTAGGCGAGGAGCGAGACGGGCTCGAACGCCACGCCGGGGCCGGGGCCAATGCTCTCGATGCGGCCGGTGACGAAGGGGCTGGAGAGGTTGGCGGGCCTGGGGAAGCGGAGGCGGAGCACGGCGGCGAGGAGCGCGACGGGGCGGCCGTCGGCGGCGCGGCCGGAGCCCGAGCCGACCATGCAGAGGTCCCCGGAGGCGGAGGAGTAGTAGCCGTGGAGGTCGAAGACGAGGGAGCCGCGGCGGCCGACGAAGCGCGGGAGGCGCGGGCGGAGGCGGTGCTGCTGGCCGTCGTAGTCGAAGAGGCGGCGGTTGCGGCCCGAGGGCCAGATGCCGTTGCGGTTGCGGCCGCCGCCGCCGGAGAAGGAGAGCGTGGCGGCGACGCGGAGGACGGAGGCGTCGGCGGTGGGGAGGACGGAGGTGGGGAGCAGCGCGAAGGAGCGCGGGAGGCGGGAGGCGCCGTCCGGGCCGAAGAGGAGGTCCCCGCCGCCGGAGAAGTAGCCGGTGGAGAGCTGAAGCGCGGGGGCGGGGCCAGCGGAGGCGGGGCCCGCGCCCGCGGGGAGGTCCGGCACGGCGGGCGGGGCCGGGCAGTGGGCGGAGTAGGACGGCGGCGCGGGCGCGGAGGAGGTCCCGGCGGCCCGGATCAGGAGCAGGAGGAGGAGGAGGAGCGGCGGCGGCGCCATTGGTGAGGCGGGGAGATCCTCAGGATTGAGATCTCCTTCCCCTCTCCCCTTGCTTGGTGTAGATGGAAGTGGAGAGGAGACGACTCACCGGGAGAGACAGGGGATTGACTCTCTGTGATGTGGGGTTTAAGCCACCCAGCCTGGTGGTGGTAGATGGGGAATTTTACCTCACTTTTATGTTAGTATTTTTTTTTATCTTTTTATTTGTAACATATTTCAAAATGCTTGCGTCTTTTTTAAAATGCTCACGTCGTGTATAAGTTTTGTTCCAAGTCAACGTTTTCTGAATTTGATCAAATTTGATACTGACTTGTGTGACAATGAATCGATGTCGGTGGAAACATCATGGTGTTATTATAGACATCGCTGTTTTCTCGGTAAACTTGCTCAAACTTAAAGAAAATAGGGTTGACTTGGGACAAAATCTATATATAACTTATATTTTAGGAATGAGAGGGGAGGGTGGTATTTTTCATTTTGAGTGCATTCTACGATTTCTTCTTTTTAAATGGATCTTCAGTTTTTTTATTGTTTTCAATTTTGTTATTTTGCTTGCACCGGTGTGTGTAATTAGTGAGCCTTTCCTGATGGTGGATGGGAACCTTTTTCCTTTCTCTATGGCACATCATGGTGTGTTTATATATGCCGTGAAATGTGCGTTTTATTTGGTAGTAACACTAATGACTTTGTTGCGCAACCGGCAAATCCGTCAATGCCCCTCTAATGGCCGTCCTCCCTTCTTCTTCTTTTGTAGTCAAAGAAAAGTGCTCAAGTGATTTGGATCCGTCGATGTATCCTGCCATGGCTCATGGGTTTGGTCAGTGAAGGAATCTGCTCAAATATTTGCTTGCTTTTAGCCACGGATTCAGCTGCCGTAAAAAGAGGATTTGGTTTCTTTTCTTTTCTTCTCTTCTCTCATGTCTAATATAAGAGCGTTTAGAATACTAAAGTAGTGATCTAAACGCTCTTATATTAGTTTACAGAGGGAGTACTAAGAAAAAATCTGCTCCAGAACGGACGAAGCCAGCCAGCACTGGATCCAACAAAAAATTGCTCAAGTCAAGTCAGCAAGAGTGCACCTGCCGGCCACTTGTACACAGGACAAAAATTCAGAGGGAAAATACACATCCACAGCCTCGGACACATCGAAAGCACCCAGCGAATACCAGGACAGAGTGAAGAATGGACGATTGGGCATGCCTGAGCTGAGCTCCCAAACAAGGAGCGAGGGGCAAGGCAAGGGCATGCTGACAAACTCCATCAGATATATATTAAGCCTAGGACGGTGACATCAATCATAGACTCCCTCTCACAGGTGATGACGGTGCTGATGATGACACTTTGTCCCTAAACAGAAGGATGGATTATGTTCACCGGAAGAGCTAGGCCGGGGGCGCATATGTACATAAAACTAATAATTACACAAAAAACAATCAGGTTTAATTCCCCTCTCGCTCGGGCAGGGCGCCTCCTTCCTATCGGACCGACGAGGGCAGGGCAGGGCAGGAGGAGTTATAGCTAGGCAAGCCTAGAATCGCATCGCTTCCACGGCCAAAATTATTGCTACCATTTTGGCTCGGCTCGGCTCGGCTCGGCCGGCGACCACCACTTATAGGCTTATAGCCTCAGCGTGGTGTCCGCCGGCGGCCCTCTAGAGGTGGTGGCGGTGGCGGAGGCGGCCGACGTCTTCGCCTTCTCCGACAGGAACTTGCTGCAGTCCGCTCCCTTCACCGTGAACTCCATCAGCAGCTCCTCGAACAGCCTCTTGAGCGAGGTCTTGAACTTGAGCGAGCAGCTCTTGTCGCCTCGTCCACGCCCTGCACCCTGTTCCCGGCCAGGCACCCGACCTGCGCGCCGTCCAGGTAGGCCTTGCAGGCCACCAGGACGTTGCGCCCGTGCTTGCGGAAATGGCCGGCCACGAAATCCTCAAAATGCTGCGCAAAAGATGCACCCCACATTAGAGTTGCAGGGTTTGAGGCAGTGTATGA